>PVKM010000020.1:136694-162065 GCA_004027735.1 Carollia perspicillata
GAACAAGACAAGGTTGTCCACTTTCACCACTTCTATTCAATATAGTTTTGGAAGTTCTAGCCACAGCAATCAGACAAGAAAAGGAAATAAAAGGCATCCAAATCGGAAAAGAGGAAACAAAACTGTCACTGTTTGCAGATGATATGATAGTGTACATGGAAAATCCTATAGACTCTACCCAAAAACTGCTCAACCTAATCAATGAATTTGGCAAAACAGAGGGATACAAAGTCAATATCCAGAAATCAAAGGCATTTTTGTATACCAACAATGAAACAGCAGAAGCAGAAATCAAGAAAAAAATCCCATTCGATATAGCAAAAAGAAAAATAAAATACATAGGAATAAACCTAACCAAGGAGATAAAAGACCTGTATGCTGAAAACTACACAACACTGAAGAATGAAATCAAGGAAGACACAAACAAATGGAAACATATACCGTGTTCATGGATTGGAAGAATTAACATCATCAAAATGTCCATATTACCCAAAGCAATATACAGATTCAATGCAATACCTATCAAAATACCAATGGCATATTTCACGGACATAGAACAAACACTTCAAAAGTTTATATGGAACCATAAACGACCCTGAATATCAGCTGCAACTTTGAGGAAGAAAAACAATGTAGGAGGGATCACAGTGCCTGCTACCAAACTGTATTACAAGGCCACTGTAATCCAAACAGCCTGGTACTGGCATCAAAACAGGCACATAGACCAATGGAACAGAACAGAGAGCCAAGAAATAAACCCAAGTCACTACAGTCAGTTAATATTCGACAAAGGGGGCAACACCATAAAATGGAGTAAAAATAATCTCTTCAACAAATGGTGTTGGGAGAACTGGACAGCTACATGCAAAAAAAATGAAACTCGAGCACCAACTTACACCATACACAAAAATAAATTCAAGATGGATAAAAGACTTAAATATAAGGTGTGACACCATTAAAATCCTAGAGGAGAACATAGGCAGGAAAATCTCAGATATCTCACGCAGCAACATTTTTACTGATATGTCCCCCAGAGCAAGGGATATAAAGGAAAGAATAAACAAATGGGATATCATTAAAATAAAAAGCTTCTGCACAGCTAAAGAAAACAGCATTAAAATAAAAAGTGATCCAACTATATGGGAAAACATATTTGCCAATGATACCTCAGACAAGGGTTTATTCTCCAAAATATACAAAGAACTTACACGACTCCACTCCAAGAAGATAAGCAACCCAATCAAAAAATGGGCAAAGGACTTGGACTGGCATTTCTCCAAGGAGGACATACAGAGGGTTCAGAGACACATGAAAAGATGCTCAATATCGCTAGCCATCAGAGAAATGCAAATTAAAACCACAGTGAGATACCGCTTTACAGCGATAAGAATGGCCATCATAAACAAAGCAACAAACAACAAGTGTTGGAGAGGTTGTGGAGAAAAGGGGACCCTAGTTCATTGCTGGTGGAATTGCAGACTGGTACAACCCCTATGGAAAACAGTATGGAATTTTCTCAGAAAACTAAAAATGAAAATGCCTTTTGACCCAGCAATTGCACTGCTAGGATTATATCCTAAGAACCCTGAAACACCATTCCAAAAGAACCTATGCACCCCAATGTTCATAGCAGCACCATTTACAATAGCCAAGTGTTGGAAGCAACCTAGGTGTCCATCAGTAAATGAATGGATCAAAAAACTATGGTACATATGCACAATGGAATTCTATGTGGCAGAAAGAAAGAAGGAGCTCCTACCCTATGCAACAGCATGGGTGGAACTGGAAAGCATTATGCTAAGTGAAATAAGCCAGGCAGTAAAAGACAAATACTATATGATCTCACCTTTAACAGAAACCTAAACAACAAAACAAACAAGCAAGCAAAATACCAGCAAAGACATTGAAATAGAAAACAGGATGACAGTATCCAGAGGGGAGAGGGGAGGGAATTTCAGGGGAAAAAGTGAAGGGATTATAGGAACAAGTATAAAGGACAGATGGACAAAAACTAAGGTGGGTGGAAATGGGAGGGAGGTGGGGAGCACTGGAGGGATTGACTGGGACGGGAGTAAAAGACGGAAAACTGTACTTGAATAACAATTAAAATAAAATTTTAAAAAATTTCTTTGCTATAGGCTGGAGAAAATAGCCACTGTTTCTGAAATATTCAATATCGTGGTATCATTTAGATTCTATAATCTATTTCTAAAACACTTATTTCAGCATTCATTTGTAACATTGTGAAAAGGAGATACCATTAAAAACATGACCTGAGTTGTCAGTCCCATATATGACAATAACCTTGAAGTTACTTAGTCCCTCCTTAATTTGAAGTTATAGAAGGTAAATAAGAGTCATGTGTCTGGAAGACACTAACTTTCTTCAAATAAATGAACTTACATTTAAATATCAATATCAGTGATATTAATTTGGGCAGAGCCATGCACAGGGTATAAGATATCACGTGTTGTTTATTGTACGTACTATGATTTAGCAAAACCTATTTAGTAGAAGACTGATATTTGTGTCATGGAGTCTTTCTTCTTTTATTAGCATGGGTCCCAAGAAAAACAATTTTGAATTGTTTTTTTTTTCCTCTATTTTATCAGATTTTAACACTAGAATAGTTTGTTTTTCCTCTTGGACAAGAGAGTAGGCACTCAAGAAGTTTCTTCAAAATGCTCACAGTTTTGGACTAAATTCTGTCTTCAAGTATAGTCCGGACTTCAGAATTTTTTGGATACTAGATCATAAATACTATCTATTACATTTTTATCATATCAACTAGAGCAACAATGCAAACTTATAGAATTATCTCAATAGATGCAGAAAAAGCATTTGACAAAACTCAACACTCATTATTGATTAAAATAAAACCTCTCAACAAATTGGGCATAGAAGGATCTTCTAGTTGTTAAAGGCCACAGCTAACACCATACTCAATGGTGCAAAGCTGAAAGCTTTTCATCTCAGATCAGAAATGAGGCAAGATTGCCCTCTTTCACCACTATTATTCAACATAATTAGTACTGGAAGTCCTAGCCACAGCAATCAGACAAGAAAAAAACAAAAGGAAAAGAATTAAAAAGCATCTAAATAGGAAAGGTACTATTAAAACTGTCATTATTTTCAGATGACATAATACTATATATAGAAAACCCTAAACAATACAGCAAAAGTTAACAGAATAAAAAATTCCATAAAGTAGCAGGACACAAACTAAATACACAGGAATCTTTTGTATTCATGTACACTAAAAATGAACAATCAGTTGGACAAATGAAGTAAACAACCCCATTCACAATTACATTTGAAAGAATAAAATAACTATGAATAAATTTAACCAAGAAAGTAAAAATCTTTACTCTGAAAACTATAAGACATTGAAGAAAGAAATCGAAGAAGATACAAATAAATGGGAGAGTATACGATGTTCATGGATAGAAAGAACTAATATTGTTAAAATGATCATAAGACCCAAATCAATTTAAAGATTCAAAGCAACTCCTACCAAAATACCAATGTTACTCCTCTCAGAACTAGAAAAAATAATCCTAAGATTTATATGCAACCACAAAAGACCCCAAAGAGCCAAAGCAATCTTGAGAAAGAACAAAGGTAGAGGTATCAAACTTCCTGATTGGATAGTATACTACAAGGCCATAGTAATCCAAACAGTATGGTACTGGCATAAAACAGACACATAGATCAATAGACTAGAGAGCCCAGAAATGAACCCTCATTTAATATGGTCAACTAATCTATGACAAAGGAGGTAAAAAATATACACTGGAGTAATGACAGTGTCTTCAACAAGTGGTGTTAGGAAAACTGGACTGATCCATGCCCCCCCCAAAAAAAGAAAAGAAACTGGGCCACTCTCTTATACCATGCACAAAAATAAACAGAGAATGGGTTGAAAACTTAAACATAAGGCCTGAAACCATAGAACTCCTAGAAGAAAACATATAAGTATATTATCTGTCATCAGTCTGAGTAATATCTTTGGGAAACACCACCTCAAGCAAGAGAAACAAAAACAACAACAAACAAATAGGACTAATACATCAAATTAAAAAGCTTCTGCACATGGAAGGAAATCTTCACAAACAAAGGCAACCTATCATATGGCCTTCTTGATGGTCATGAGTCCTGGACATTATTTAGTGCCCTCCCTCTGGGGGAATAATGAAAGCACTTGATTGCATTATTTGGAATAAGTGCTCCAATTGAAATGTCTTAAAAGTGTTAACTTAAATTCATAATGTTATAAGCTGGAACAAAAAAGATTTAATTGACAATATCAGAGTGGTTATATGCATGAGAACAGATGGATATTAAGACAAATCCATACATTAGGTTTCTATTTTTTCAGTCTATGCTTCACTTCATTTTGAAAGTCAGGTTTTTAAATTCAGAAAAAAAGGAAAAATCTTAAACAAAGACTGAGTATGAGATATATAAATTAAACAAGGCATAATTTGATTGATTCTAACTTCCTAAGAGTAAACCATTCATTTGCACTATGTATAACAATTTGGCATTCTCTTCGTCACTTGTTCCATCTGCTGCTTGCTTGCTCTCTCTTCCCTCTCTGTGCAGTTTCTAAGACTTGCAAAGACTAAGTTTGCCTTATAATATAGACATACTATTTAATACTAGACAAATGTTTAAATTACCAGTTGGACTTGATCCCAGAGATTTTAATGTTTTCTACTTTAACTGAAAATATTTTCATTTGAGGACTATATTTCCAAGCATGTAATTTTCATCACTAACTGTTTTTAATTGAAAAGACATGCACAACAAATGAAATGCCACTCCTAACAGATGAGCTGGATTCATAAGAAAACAAGAATACAGTACGTTGTAGTTGAGGGGTGAGAGTGTGGTGAAAACAATGATATGGTTATCTGTCACTGATACTTCAGGAATGGATTTCCTCATAGTGAAACATGAAAAATCTGTTAAATACAGTAGTCCTCCCTTATCCTCAAGGGATAGGTTTGAAGACCCCCAGAGCATGCCTGAAGCCATGATGACTAGTACCAAACCCTAAGTATATGTTTTTCCCTATACCTACATATTCTGACAAAGTTTAATTTATAAGTTAAACACAGTAAGAGATTAACCACAAGCACTGTGATATTGCCATAGTGCAGTCAGATAACCAAAATGGCTACCAAGCTTGAATAGAGTGGACAAAGGGATAATTCACGTCATGCTACTCAGAATGGCGTGTAATTTAAAACTTAGGAATTGTTTATTTCTAAAATTTTTTATGTGATATTTATGGACTGAAGGTGATCACAGGTAACTGAAATCACAGAAAGTGAAACTGCAGGTGGGGGCAGGAGCTACTGTGCTCAAGTCCTCAACCAATGTCATTGGCCTTCATTTTATAGTTATTTATCAAAGGCTGTTGAAAATCAGGGAATTAAATGAATATTTCTTAGTTTGTAACTAAATGCAATTATAATTTCCAGCTTTTTGATAGTTACATGGATTCATATTCATCCATATAATCAGTGACTTAAATAAAATACTATGTTCAACTAAAATTAATCTATAAAGTTCTACACTTAATTTATTTATAATCCATTATTATTTTTTTCATTTTATATAACCTTGGATTGTTTGGAGCATCACTGTTTGTTAACCATTTAGTTAATTATAATTTCATTACCAAAAGCAAAGCTCTCCTTGTCCTTAGCCAAGGTATTTTTAATGGATGCTTCTCAACAAACTCTTGTCTTCAAAGGATCATTCAGTCTCCTCATAAACCAGGAAAATATACTAGCATCATAAACGGCTTGTCCTACAAAATCTCCTACTTAAAAACTTACACTGAAAATCTACTAAATTTAGAATGAATAAAAGTTTAAAAAGTTGGAATTTATTATGGCTTATCTATCTGCAGAGCCCACTACAAAACAGACAATAATAATTCACATACAAGAGATAGGGAGATAGAAAAAGATTTCAGCTTGAAAAAGAAAAGCTGAGAGGAAACTGTATTTTAAACAAATGGCATGTGAATGAGATATAAATAAAGCAATCCCAGATGGTAGAAGTCGTATATGAGAAAGTATTCACATTAGTGGGATCTCAGTCATATGGAGGGCCAGGAGGAGGCAAAGACAAATGAAGAGGAGGAGACCTTTGATCCAAGACATAGCTAAAGGACGCAAATGGAAGTTTGTTTGCTTTGAAATTGAACCTGGTCCAAAATGCACATGGAGCCAGTGGCATTGATTGAGAAAGAGTATAATGCTCTCAGATTTTTCTCTGTATACATATATAAAATATGTATGAAAAGGAGGTTAGGTTGTAATTTAAGCTTTTGAAAGGGTATACAGCTTAATTTTAGAGAAATTGGGAAGCACTATAATTAATCTTAAACCATAGAGCTGAATCAGTAACTATCGTTTATAGAATACTTTTCTATAAGGCACTTGGCAAATTGCATTTTTTTTCTTATTTTATTATTGTTTTATATCTCTACTGATAGAGAGGGATACTTTTGATTTTGTCCATTACACTGCAGAAGAATTGGAAGCATAGATAGCAAGTTTGAAATTAAGATATCACCACCTCTAGTACAGGAATTACCAGTTTTGCCAAAAGGTTTTAGTTCTGGTCTCCAAACAGTTTTGCAGATAAATCTTGGCAAAAGAGTATTAATGGCATAATTGCAGACCTAGCAAAAACTATATATAAATTAATTAAAAATTAATGAAGTTGCTTGATAAAAATCTATGAAAGTAGATTTGGAAATTTTAATTCTTCTGAAAAAATGGAAACAAAAACTTCCTATGTTTTTAATGGCAGAATGACCAATGCAAGGGAAATTTTAACATAATAAATGTTTTCCTCCTTCCTATCATTAGTGTAAAAAATATGCTCTCTGTAATGACTGTTATTAAGCTCCTTGGAGACAGTAACTATATTTCAAACATATTTTCATCCCTCAAGACTTTGTATAATGGGCACCCATTAAGTATATGTTTAATTTAGATGACAAATTAGACTAACATATTAGTAATCATTTATTGTTACAACTAAGACAATATTTAGTAAAACAGTTTTCCATTCTTTAGAATTTTACTTTATTCTATTGGAGAAGCTTAAAATAGTGAATGTCTATATTCAAACTAGGCTAGAGGGTGAGAATAAAATTCCTGATTAAATTAGATCCCAAGGACCAATGTACTTTAGTTAACATCATCCAAAGCTTCATTTTATAATATTCAACTTTTAAAACTCCTTGTTGTTTACCAAGATGTGTAAAATTACTTTTTCAAAATGTCTTGTATTTGTATTCCTTACTATATAACTTTGTACAACTTTTCTTTGTTTACTTGCAAGTACAGAGGCATTGATATGTAGCAATTAAAATAGAATACCATCAAACATTCTTTCAGTGTATCAAAAAAAGCAAATAAAAAACATATGGACAGTTCTGGTTTTATTGTTTTAGTTTCTAAAAAACACCTGGATATTCTCTTTTGATCCACTGAGCTTTCTAGTAATAAATATTTAACATTTTATGGGGAACAACACATTATAGTTTTGTAGGATGAGACTGATGGAGATGTAATAATTTCTGCAAACAAAAAAACCATTGCATAGAGAACATTTCAGAAATAGTTAGGAAAATTTAGCTTTGTTTTATAATTAAATTCAACTTAATATTCTCCTTTATCTGGTAACCTCTACCTACATTCAGAAGCTGAAATTTAATTTGTGGTCACAGCAATTTATTTGATCTACTATGCTATTATAATATTTAATTATTTGCACTTTTAATTTACTTAGGAACAAGACTATAAACTGATAAATGCAATGGGAGAATATAATTTCTTTAGTGTTTGATTTTGAAGTCAAAACTTATTTTCATGGGCATTTCATGTTTTCTACTAAATAATTTCTTCAAAAATGATCCAAATTCACATAAAAGTGTAAAGCATAATGCTTGCTGAAAGCATATAGCTTCATGAATTATTTCATAGATCAATGAAAACAAAATGAGAAAGTTTTCCCCAAAATGACCTTATTGGTTTTATCATCACTTCTGAACAAGAAGTTTTCACATGTCATAGAAACCATTTCCAATCCATCAGTTTGGTTTTGGTCTCAGATCAATGAAATGTCACACTTTAGTTCATTAAGAGGGTACCACCATAGTCAATATAAAGTGGTGTAGACACAAAGAATAATCTACACCAAGTAAACGACCCACATTGGAACATTTATTATCTGAGATTATTTGCAGCGATCAACATTATGGAAGCCAAGTAGGTTTGTATAATGAATCCTCATGTTTTCATTAAAGAGAGCTATATCCAATCATCTTGTCTTGTATAAATATGTCTTTCTATTGGGTTTTAGGTCATAGCATTTGGCAGGCACAAAATTAACCTCCATATTGGCTTTGACTTACGCACAGTGAGCAATGGAACAACAACAGATAAGTTTGCACTGAATAATAATTGACATAAAATTTAGCAGCATTTATTGGTTAGTCAGTATTACTAGGTCAAAGAGCAGGAGATGAGTAAATGAATCACATGTTATAAGTTCTGAAATGGAGCTATCTAAAATGTACTACGTATATGTGCCCCATGTGGGACTATTAATGATATTTAATGAAAGGCATTTGTGGACTAGGAATATTAGCCAGGACTCTGATAATAGCTATGAAGCCAAAAGTTACTTAATATTATTACTGTCACACTCTAATTTTAGTAATACTTGACAGCACCAATTTGTGAAGAGAATGACCTTTCTATTGTCATCTCCCCTCCCCGCGACTTGGGATGCACTTGGATAGTAATCCCTAAAGGTCATTAGCATTGGATCACTGTGTCTTTTGCTATTTAGCACACATAAAAGTGGTAATCAGCATGTCATAGAATTCAGAGAAATAGTAAGGAAATCACTGTATTTAATCTCTTGTGAGCCTCTCAGCGCCAGGCAAGTATGCTATCTAAAACAATGAAACATATTGCTTGTTACAGCATGATCTGCCTGCAAGCAGATAAAGAAACATTAACTCCTTCAGAATAATCAAGTATCTTTGCCCTTTTTCTCCACAATATATTATTCAAGGCCTCATTCGTGGCAATTTCATTCAACATTAACAAATCTAATGGTAGGTAATAGTTTCAGAATTTGGGTTTTCTCATCCAAGCTTTCAAAACAAATTAACTATGACCTTATTTCCTAAGTCCAAACTCTTGATCAACAGAGAAGATATTCACTTCTCATTTCATTTTAAAAGTAAAGACGAAATGTATGTTCTTTTTAATTTAAAAGAAAAAGGAAGAAACAAGGGCCCCAAACCCTGATTCCATGGAAAGACTCTACCGGAGATGTACTGTTTGTCTGAGGTCGATGGAAAAGGTGAGACGGGCAAAAATGAGGGATGACTTCGAATGAAATGTCCAATCTGAGAAACACTCGATCTCCACGCTGTCTGCATAAACTGTCAGCCTTTGCAACAGCATCATGCCTGCAACAGGGGAACTGATCAACATCCTGTCACTGAACTTGTATAGAAATAACACTGATGATATATATGAAGGAAGATGAAAATCCAAAGCAGAAAATGAAGACGTATGTGACAAACTAATTTCCCCTGAGTTCCAACCGTGGGAAGAAGTTGGTCCTTGTGGTTTCTGTCTATATCCTGAGTTTCAGGTGCTTGAGTTACACTTTTGTTTGTGAAAATATTGGCTTCCCTATCTACAGATGAAATATGAAAAAAAAACTTTATAAATAACAGGCTAAAAGAACAATAAAGTGACAAACAGTTAAAGAGATATTGTAATTTCCTCTGTCAAATATTGACATATATGATAAATGATAATTATATACATACAGTAACTGTATGTATAATGTTGACTATATAACACATATAATATATAAAATATATTTTTAAAAAAGATTTTATTTATTTATCTTTAGAGGGAAAGGGAAGGAGAGAGGGAGAGAAATATGAATGTATGGTTGCCTCTCCTGGGTCCCCTGCTGGGAACTGGCCTGCAACCCAGGCATGTGCCATGACTGGGAATTGAACCGCGATCATTTGGCTCACAGGCCCACACTCAATCCACTGAGCTATGCCAGCTAGGGCTAAAATATCTTTTAAATATATTATTTAATAATACTTATTAAAATGATATATTCATATTTGTAATATATAAGATCATATATGTATACATGCATATATATACAGACACATATATGAGTGTATATATATATATAAATATGTAAAGTTATACATTTTTAGCCAATGTACTCTAACTTAGTGGGAGTTATATCAGAATATCATGGGGAATTCTTATTTATAGTATTACTTACTTAAAACATAGGGAACAGATTAGATTTGACTTCTGGTTGGTTTTTAAGTGACAACCAACATCAAGAAATTTTATAGATGAGCCCTGGCTGGTATAGCTCAGTGGTGTAGCTCAGTGGTAAACATGGGCTGCAAACCAAAGGGTTTGCCGGTTCAATTCCCAGTCAGGGCACATGCCTAGGTTGTGAGCCAGGTCCCCAGTGGGGGCTGCGTGAGAAGCAACCACACATTGATGTTTCTCTCCCTCTCTTTCTCCCTCCCTTCCCTTCTCTCTAAGATAAATAAATAAAATTAAAAAACACAAAACCTTAAAAAAAGAAATTTTATAGATGAATCTTTTTTCTTAGAGAGTGACCACATCTCTTAAAAAGTTGAAAATTAAGCTTTTTAGTTTGATACAATCCTTTTCATTTATTTTTGCCTTTATTTCCCTTGCCTTTGGGACCCAATTCATAAAATGTTCTCAATGACCAAGGTCCATAAGTTTAGTACCTGTGTTCTCTTCGATGTAATTTATTGTTATAGGTCTTCTATTTAGGTCTTTGATTTATTTTGAATTAATGTTTGTACATGGGGGCAACCTGTAATCTACAATAGTTTCATTCTTTTGCATGTGCCTTTCCAATTTCCCCAGCACCATTGGTTAAGAAGGCTTTCTTTTCTCCATTGTATGTTTTTGGCTCCTTTGTCAACAATGATTTTTCCATTTTCATGTGGTTTTCTATTTGGGCTCTCAATTCTCTTCCATTGGTCTGTGTGTCTGTTTTTCTGCCATGCTGTTTTGATTACCATAGGTCTGTGGTGTAATTTGAAGTCAGGTAGTACGATACCTCTGCTTTGTTCCTTTTTTCTGAGGATTGTTTTGTCTACTTGGGGTCCTTTGTGTTTCCATACAAATCTGGTGAGTTTTTGTTCTATTTCTTTAAAAAATGACATTGGAGGGAAAATGGAGACAACTGTACTTAAACAACAATAAAAATGTAAATAAATAAATAAAAATAAATAAAGACATTGGGGTTTTGATGAGGATTGCATTAAATCTGCATAGTACTTTGGGTAATATGGCCATTTTAACAATGTCGATTCTTCCAATGCAAGAACACAGAATATCTCCATTTCATTGTATTTTTCAATTTTTTAAAGTAATGGTTTGTAGTTTTTGGTATATAGGTCCTTCACATCCTTTGTTAAGTTTATTCCAAGGTATTTTATTCTTTTTGTTGCAAATGAAAAAGTAATTGCTTTTTTCACCTTTTTTTCTGAAGTGTCATTGTTAGGATATAGGAAAGCAGTGGATTTTTGTACACTGATTTGGTATTCTGAAACTGTACTGCATTTGTTTGTTGTTTCTAATAGTAATAGTGATGTGGTGGGGTTCTCAGGGTTTTCTATGTACAGAATCATGTCATCTGCAAAAAGTGAAGCTTTCAATTCTTCCTTCCCAATTTGGTGCCTTTTATTTCTTACTCTTTCTGACTGTTGTGACCAGAACTTCCAGTCCCATGTTAATGAATGGTGGCTGTGGACATCCTTGTCTTTTCCTGAGTTTACAGGAAAAGCTTTCAGTTTTTCACTACTAAGTATGATATTGGCTGAGGGTTTGTCATCTATAGCCTTTATTATTTTGAGGTACTTTCATTCTATACCCATTTTATAGAGTGTTTTAATTAAAAATAGATGTTATATGATTATCTTGTCAAATGCTTTTTCTGCATCTGTTGATAGGATCACATGATTTTTACCCTTTGTTTTGTTAATGTGCTATACTGGGTTGGCCAAAAGGTTCATTTGTCTTTTTCCATAAGATGGCTCTAATAGTGCTTAGTGGTCTATAACTTCATTCGAAACAGTTTTGTTAGATTGTATTGTGACAGCTGCTGCATCATCATGCGTTAAAAAAACTTATCAAAATTGGTGATTTTTTGTGTGGCCACTTTTTAATATTGAAGTTGGAAGAAAATATGCAACATTTTCAGCCTATTATGCTTTATCATGTGAAGAAAGGTAAAAACACAACTGAAACATAAAAACGATTTGTGCAGTGTATGGACAAGGTGGTCAAAAGTGGACAAACTGTCAAAAGTGTTTGCGAAGATTCAGGCTGGAGATTTCTCGCTGGACAATGGATGCTCCATGGTCAGGTAGAATAGACGCAGTCGATAGCGATCAAGTTGAGACATTCATTGAGAACAATAGTTATACCAAGAAGGGCATAGCTGACATACTCACAAAATCCCAATCAATAGTTATAATGTGTCTTTTAATTTAAGGAAAAAACTAAATGGACTTTTTGGCCAACCCAATACAATGTGCCTTGGAGAAGGCCTCTTTCGATTGCGGTAACTAGGTGTTCTGTTTCGTACTTTGATGCGAGGATGTAGCTGTTTTCATAGGTTGGGGAAGTTATAATGAACCACATGTGTGAATAGGCTCTCTGTTCCCTTCTTCCCATCATTCTGATTGCTCTTCCTGATGGAAGCATATTGTTCTTCCATTTGTTATGCCCAGTCTCTCCTTCCCTCTGCACCAATTCTAGATTTCTATATTTGGTGTCACTAATTCTTTCCTCCATCTGGTCCACTCTATTTCCTATGCTTGCTAGTTCACTGTTTTGTTTTTTTGGAATTCTTCATCTTGAGAATTCATATTGTTTTTTTAAGGGTTGGAATCTCTTTGATAAAGTACTCATTTTGTTTGTCGATTTGTTTTCTGAGCTCATTAAGCTTCCTGTCTGTGTTTACTTGCATCTCATTGAGTTTTTTCAGAACTGCAAACAGGAATTCTCCGTCACTTAAGTCACACATTGCCATGTCTTTAAGTTTGTTTCCTGGTGATTTTTTTTTTCATTTTCTTTCTGAGCTATCTTGCTACCTTGGTTATTCTTGGTATTTGATGGATTCCTTCTCTGCCTAGGCATCTATGTATGAGTGGCCCTTTTTGAGCAGATGACTACGAAGAGATCTTTCTATTTTATTTTCCAGTAAGTGGTGCTGAATCACAAACATTTTACAGCATTGCTGGCAGTATAGCCATGATGTATGGGGTGGCATGGGCTGGGGGGCTGGGGAACCAGGCAGCCTTCTGTGTCACTTTGTCCTCCTGGTAACGGTAACCTCAGACCCCTGTGGCATCCCCACTGTGCCTCAATCTGGGATCAATCACAGAGTTCACCCTCTGCTCATGGAGAAAAGTGATTCTGTAGTTATCAGTCCTTGGGTTTGCAGATACTGTAATGTGTTCCCACAAACTGAAACCAAGGGCGAACAGAAGCAAACTTTGGGAGGCCACAGGGTAGCCAGGCTCTGTGGCTTTGTCTGTCTGTTCAGAATGCCAACCACCAGACAACCGTACCCACACCCCCATGCTATGTCCTTGCCCAGGTCTCTGGGCTCAGCGGCAGCTCCTCCTGCCCAGTGCTGCAGGAATGCCCGCCTAATCTGTTTGCTCCTCCTGGATGCAGGGTTGTGTCTGTGGCTCATCTCAGCTTTTCTCCCTTCTTGCCTGTCCCATCCAGGCCTGGATGCCCACCTTTACATGTTTTAATGCACAGATTTCTCAGGTGTGCTTGTGTGTTGAGCAGGGAATCCTTCATTGAGTTATAGCTATTCCAATCGTTGAAACTTCAAGGGGAGAAACCCAGGGGATCCTTCATTGCACCATTCCTCTTTGGTTATTGTATACAATCTCTGTATAAGACGTATAAGATTTAGAAGATAGCAGGACCTCTTCGTGTATAAACTGACCTTTTTTTGCCTAGAGATTTTCTATATATCTCCCCCTTTTCTCCCTTTGTTGTCAGAACTTTTCATACAAATGTCATATTTCTCTAGTTAGGATAAAGTATGACTTTGCTAGTCTCATCTATTCAACAAAAATAGAACAAATTAGCATTACTTAAGTTTTGATGTTACTCTGAAGGACAGAGGGTCTTTTAAAAGTACTCTGGTTGGCCTACTTTTTTTCAAATTGTAACACTTAGTAAATATTATGGATGAATCAAAACATGTTGCTTTTTGGTAAATCAGCTCTCTATCACCCTAGCATACATACTACTTTCACGACAGGCGCCTTTTGGTAAGTCAAAGTTCTCCCCAGTAGCATCACCCATGCCACGGCCCTCTGCATGCCCAGGGCTATACGCTTTGTATTCCATGCTCATTATTTTTAACAAGCAGGCAGGACAGTATTTGTACATGGTGCCCTACAAATGCCCCAGTACTTTAGATGCATCATATCATTCGCTCTTGGCTTATCATATGTTCTAAAGTTTAGAGCACGTCTATTCTAAGGCACATCTAAGAACTACTAGGGAGCCTGTCTTTTTGTCATTTCCTGGCAATCTCTCAAAGCAACTCGAACAAAAACATATTGTGACGAAGTTAAAAGAATGCTAGTAGGTTTATTTGCTTTATTTGAAGTTAGTGAGCAGCTTCTAAGACAAATGAAAAAAATTGGGGAAGTTCACACTGCCTACAGGAAGATATCCAAAAAATTATTATTTGACTAAAACACTGCCTTTCAAAACAATACCTGTTTTGGGATGGCTAGGTAGAGAGATCCTATTTCTAATATCTGATTTTTATTTGGTAGAAGTCTTTGATTTTTACCTATTAATTTTCACTTTCCAATTCAAGTGTTTTTGTTTGGGCTGTGTTAACCAATATGGTTGCCACCACCACACGTGATTATTAAAATTAAGGCTAAATACAATTTAAAATTCACTTCCATGGTAACACTAACCCTATTGCAAGTATTCAATAGTCACTCGTGGCCAGTAAGTACTATATTGGAGATCATAAATTATCAAAATAGAGTCACTGCAGAAAGTTCTATTAGTAGCTTTAAAATTAGAGCAGGGCCCTGGCTGGTGTAGCTCAGTGGATTGAGCGTGGGCCTGCAAACCAAAGGATCACAGTTCGATTCCCAGTCAGGGGACATGCCTGGGTTGCAGGCCAGTTCCCAGCAGGGGACGCACGAGAGGCGACCATACATTGATATTTCTCTCCCTCTCTCCTTCCCTTCCCCTCTAAAGATAAATTTTAAAAATCTTTTTAAAAAGATAGAGCAGGGAAAGGGATCTCGAGGGAGAGGAGGAGAAGGGTCCAGTCAAGGAACATGTATAAAGGACTCATGGACAATGGGGGTGGGGACTGACCATGGGTATGGGGATGGGCAGGGCAGGAGAGAACAGCAGGGACAACTGTAATTAAACATCAATAATAAATAAAAATTAGAAAAATGATAGAATCCACTAAGCCTCACATTTTAATAAGGAGCCCAATGTTTTAAAACGTCTCCAAAAATCTTCTATGCAGGTGTATGTACTCTCGCATTATTGCTTACTCGTTCTGATTAGGCCACTGTGAGAGGTCTGTCCATCCACTCACATGATGACAGAAGAAACTAAAGGTCACAAAGGTTAAGTGGGAGGGGCATTTCTCATTTCCCTAAACAGAAAATTGTGATCAGTATCTGGCTGCGTCCTCCATATTGGATCCATTTCATTGGATAAAGAGGTATCACTGCATGGGTTTTACCTAAAACCATACATTTATAAATAACCTATCACTTCTTTTTCTGGTTTTACTTCTTATATTCTCACACAAGTCTGCATTTCAATTCAGTTCACTGAAGAGATCTGTAGCTTTCAATTCCTAAAAGTATTCATGAACAAATATTTCTTCACGACAGGTTGGTATCAGCTAAGCAGTTTTCCCATATTTTGTGCCCCCTCCAAGGCCAAAACCTTTAGGTAGTATCTTATCTATGTGTTCTTTGAATATTTTTAACATTGATTGTATGTTAATCACAATCTGTTAATGAACTGTCAGAAAATATTTATAAAACTTTGAAAATCCTTTGATCATATCTATACTAAATCTACACATTTGTCTTTTTATATATTTTGCAGTATCATTTGTATGCATTGTACTATTTTACATAGCCAAATCTGAATTTTCTACTACTCTATATAAGGTATAGATAATTAAATTATTTCAAAGAATATCAAATACTCCATTTAATTTTTCCTCTATCTTCCCCATTCGAAGAGCCAACTGAAGGCAATATATGTTTTTCACATCAATTTGAACTTTTTCACTTAAATGGCTTAGTTACCCTGTACAGAAACATACGCTCTGTATTTTCAAAGCATTGGAACAAAATGAAAATAATGAACATTAACAACACTTTCGTTGAAATGTACTCTCATTTTGATGACTCAAAATGCTGAAATCTCTTACCTTGAGTTGAAAATCATTATGAAAAATATTCATCATTATTCTCTATGTACATGTAAAAATGCTAGTAATGGAAATTTTGTAGTCATCGCTCCCAGAAATGTATCTGGCATATTTTCAATAGGCAAGAGAAAGCTTTGTATCTAAAGTAATCACTGGGAAAAACTGATAGGTTTGTGTGTTCATTATTAATGTTTACATTTACTTGTTTAGGTCAAGTTTGTGACAGTCATTCCCAGACAGGTTAAAAGTAAGATCCTGGGTTGTTTTCTGATTTGTCAGTAGCAGAGCTGAATAGCTTGTCTGACCCCTGTAGTGGATCATGGGAAACACAAAATAGTGTGTGATAATGAATATACAGAAAATTAAGATTCAGATTAATAAACCCCATGCAATTGCATTCTATTGATAAAACTTCTGCACTTCTACTTTGCTTAAAGTTTGAAAAATTAAGGTGATGAACCACCCAAAATTTTAAGTACACTAAGATCCTCGTTTGTCTTTAAACACCCAATGAGCTAAGTCTAGGGAAGGGTTTTTAAAACGCACCGCAAGTAAAGAGTAGTTTTGGACTCCATTTATTCCTATGTCAGCATCGGAGGCCGCCGGGACAGAATAGCGAGAACCTATAAGCGAGTTCTCTGGGACAGTTATGTTGATGATCGTCGTTGGGAATGACGGTGCATTGTCATTTATATCTTCGATTACAAAACGTATCTTAACTAGTTTAAATATTTCATCCGGCAAAACGGCCACCTCCACTTCATAAAAGCAATCAGCATTATTCACGATCTCAGGACACAATATCTCCCGATCAATGTTGACGTTAGTAGTAAAGATGTCTCCAGTATCCTCTTGGATTCGGACCAGCGGCAGCTCCCCGAGCTTGTACACTAGCTTGAAGTTCAAGGGAATCTTTAAGGACACGTTTAGCATTAGCGTCAGGTTGAGGTCTCTCATCAAGTTGCCTATCAGGATGTTGTCCGGCAGTTCTTCCTGAATGTAATACTGTTTCATCTGGGCACCAGACTGGAACGTGACGCATACCAAGAGGGCCGCAAATATATACGTCCGCGACAGCAAGCTCCGGTTAGAGTGGACAGCACCGGTGCCCGTGTTCCCCTCCGTAAGGAACTGTCAGAAAGAGAAGAGAGGAAGAGGAAGAAGAAATTAGTGAAGCTGCCAATGAAATACATGTCAATAATGCAAATAATTAAACAAAAATATTAGCATGATCAACACTGTGAAACCAACAGGTTTGTTTTGAATCCAAATGTTATCACATGGAAGGTAAACAAAACAAGAATTTATGTGTTCACCATGGAGAAAATATAGAAAAGATAATATTGTAATATATCAACATAGTTAAAAGTAATAAACATAATTAAAATATTTGATTCAATGGTTAAGGAAAAGTAAGGGGATATGTTACCAATCACAAAAATAAAGTCATTACTCTTTCTTATACTATGGATTTCAAGTGCAATTTTTCATTTGTAATGAAGGGTTTATACCACGTTGGGGAGTGTTCTGTTCCAGGCCTCAAAATGTAAAATAGATCTAAATAAAAGGACACAAAGACTCGGGACATATGACAGACTTGTGGATCACAGAAAAGTCCTTTGACAGAAAATGGTGGTTGATATGACAAGTACCTAAACACAGGAAGAATTATCATGTGAAAAGAGTATTAACTAGATTTTGTTTGAATGAAAGGAAAAGAATAACAATGAATTACAGGGAGCCCACTTTCAAATCAACACAAATGAATGCTTGCTAAAACATTTCGGAATGTTTAAATGCTCAGATTTATGATATAGCAGACGACATCCAAACACTCAGTGGGAGGATTGCGTCGAATGTTTGGAAGACCTCTGAGCTCTTAGAATTCCTGTTTATACATGGGAGAAAGTAGCCCATGTGCAATGGGCTTTCATATGTACATACTGAAGTAAAAATTACCCCGCTTGACTACGGTTTAAAAATGAGAAAGGCATTTGAAAACATTTCGCTCACTTAAAACAGTGAGTCAAAAAAAATCAACTTCCCTGGCTGTTTTATTTCCTCTTGCTTATTTTTTAAAGTCACTAATAGCTGCTAAGTTATTTCCATTCTCTGTTCTGCTGATAAAATTCGGTAAGAAATATTGATTGTTTGAAATTTATAACTTTTTCATTTTCCTTTATTAATGATCGATTCTTATTCTCAACTAGATGTTTTTGATATAGCCTTGATTTTGTATATTGAGTATCTTTTATATCTAGTATCATGAAGCATTTAATGTGCTTCTAGATATTATTTACAGTTTGTTATTTATAAACACAATCAAATTTGTGCCACACTGCACTAAATCCTATCAGATGTTACTTTTTATAATTAAATGATAGATTAATGCAGCTATCAATGTATTCAGAAGTTTTGAAAGAGCAGCTAAGGAAGTTCACAATATTTATTGGTAATCAGTAACAGTCACAACATTTTACTAATGGTTCTAAAACAGTTCTAAAAACAGGACTCATGAAATACTACATCTTGCTATAGATGTTATGTTCTAATTATGTCAGCCCACTGTATTATCTTAAATAATTTTCTGACTGTGTAACTGTATTGTCAGCATTAAAAGTATATATTTGCCCTGAGTGGTATAGCTCAGTGGATTGAGTGGTGGACTGCAAACCAAAGGGTCACCAGTTCGATTCCCAGTCAGGGCACATGCCTGGGTTGTGGGCCTGGTCCCCAGTAGGGTTTGTGCAAGAGGCAACCACACACAGATGTTTCTCTCCCTCTCTTTCTCCCTCCCTTCCCATCTGCCTAGAACTAAAATATTTTTTAAAATATGCATATACACAGGTCAGAAAATGTAAAAGTGGAGAAAAAGCAACCTTCCTATTTGCAATCAGTACTTCAACAATTGAGATGGTTTAGGTTAGTTATGAGGGGAAACAAGAAATGAAGTTGAAACACATGGCTTTTTACTTTCTTATCACTGAGTTATGGGCTAAACCACTTTCTTGTGTTGAGTGATCAATGGCATTTATAAAATGTTTCAAGTATAATAGTAAGCAGTGCTAATGCTGAAGGCATTTTCTCTCTTAGTAAACAACACAAAAAGACCATTGCCTGTGATATTTTTAGCATCCTGTGCTCAATGATGAGCACCGGGATTACTTAATACAGAAACCTGAAGATCCAGTCTTCAGGGAATTACTGGCCTTATACTCTTTCATGAATGTAAGAATAAAATACCCCATTTATACTTACTAAGAGTTAAGGTTCATACATACACATGTGGACTACACACTGTGAATCTAGGACATCTGGAAAAACTGAGTGTCTATGAGTGTGAATTTATAAATACCATGCACACATAAGCAAAATTCAAACGGGGACACTGACAATTGGAATTAAAACTACCACTCTATTCTTATCGTACCCTTAGGTATTGCACATAATTACAACTGGCAGAAGACTACTATGGCGCATTTTTTAAAACACTGCGCACACATTGCAACCTCTCTACATGAGAGGAAGAGTGAAGACGATGGCCTAATTCCAAGCAGTGCCCGTCTGCCCGCCCATTCTGAATCTGTTCCACTCTACCTCCAATAACGTCATCATGTGAAACATTCTCACAGTGTTATCATTGCCAATCTGTTTGGAGGTTTTAAAAACCAAGACAAGCCCTGGCTGGTGTAGCTCAGTGGATTGAGCATGGGCCTGTGAACCAAAGGTTAGCGGTTCAATTCCCAGTCAGGGCATATGCCTGGGTTGCAGGCCAGTTCCCTGCAGGGGACGCACAAGAGGCAACCATACTCTTGATATTTCTCTCCCTCTCTCCTTTCCTTCCTCTCTAAAGATAAATAAATAAATAAAAATAAAAATAAGAAAATGCTTTAAAATAAAAAATAAAAACCAAGACAAATTGAAAATGACCAGACACCACTGTTTCTACAACTGAAGTGGATACACATATTGCAAACCCAGAAGTGACAGTTTTGTCACTTATCCAACCAATATTTACTTCAGCAATTTTCATATGCCAGGCACTGTCTTACGCACTGACAGTAAACCAGGGAACAAAACAGACAAACAGTGCCTGTCTTCACAGAAGTTAGTTAATATAAACACTCCAAACCGTCTTTACTTTGGTAAAGATATAGAAATACACCAATATAAAACAAGCTCAGCTAAGCCTGTCAGTCTCCATTATTGGATTCCAACCCTTGCATTGCCCCACTGAAAATGTATTGTTATTTTTAAAATGAAAATGGTTTTTCCTTCAAGATGCTGAGTGTAAGTCTTTGAATGACCAATATAGAAATTTAGCTACTAAATATGACTATAAAAGGTCACTGCTTAGTTTTATAAAAGTACGATAAATTTACCTCAGATATTCAGGGAAAATAATCCCTGAACATTTCCTGTCTCTCATGAACAAATGACAACCTTACTTTTTTTTACACCTTCCCTCCACATCCCACTCTGGTGGTAGCCTCAGGTTAGTTTGTAAATTGATAGGGAAATGCAAGTGCTGTTTTTTATAGTCAATGTCACTGGTTGGGTAGGTGACACTCACCCTCAGAGGATAATTATGATGATAATTAAGAGAAAGCAAAAACAGAAGTAAAAGAACTGTGAAATTGTAAGACATGAAAAGCAAAAGTGCAAGTTCATTTTATAGGCTTTGAAAACTTTAGTTCTATAAAGGTAGGGGAACAAAGTCTCTGCTATGCAATTCTAGAAAATTCAGACAACAGAAGTGATATTGAAATGGTTTGTCAGAAGAATTCTAAGGCATAATTTCCCTGACACACTTGTCACATTTTCCTTCATTAGAGTATTGTGTTCAATTTGTGATATGCTTAAAGTAATTCTGTATGAATGAATGGCATACACGCTACAATAATGAAGTCTCATACACATTTAGGTGGTACACGACGAAGTCTCTGTTGGCTCCCATCGTTCCAATTATGTCTCTTTAAATGAAAAATGCCCCACTGAACCACCACGAGAGAGTCACTTCTTTGTTCAAAGCTGCTTTCACAGTCTGGGAGAACAGGCAGGTAGTTCGTAGGTTCATAGGAAGGACTCTAGCTCTGAAAGAAAAGTAACCACTCTGGAGGAAAAGAAAGCGGAGGAACTGACACCTCCGGTGATTTCCCAGGGACTGAACACCACTGATTCAGGCCCGTCGCCATCCTGTCTGAGTGTACTACACATTCTTGCCGTTGAAATGTCAAAATGAGAGATTTAATAAGGTACTTTGATTCCATAAAACTGGCATTTTTATTGAATTCGATTCCACAATGGGCACATTGATTGCATTTTATTTTGTGTGGGTCTAATTTATTTTTTATGGGCCTAATTTTTCACCTTTGGATCTAACTTCCCCAAGAAGTAGACTCCATCAGTGTTGCTTCCTACTCTAAAATGTTTATATTTTGTTGAGTTGAAACATTAACAAGGTAGTTTGTAATATGGTTTAAAGGTTACTCAAGCAAGAATCACATTCTATATGGCAAAATGCTCATCCATCATTATATATTTTTATCACGTTGGGGTGAATTTAATGTTGACTATTTCAGTATCTATTAATTAATCCAATAAATTTCATTTTTAAATATCATGTTATCATAATGAGTAAACCCTAGATTCACAAAAGGTAAAAGAATAATTTCCATTTTGTGTAGCATTTTAATTGCTGTGATTTTAATCAGTTATTTCATTTAATCTCCATTACAACTACCGCATTTTGCCATGTATAATGCATGCCCATGTTTTTGGCCCAAATTTTCAGGAAGAAAATCTTTTTAATATTTTAATTCAATTGCTTATTTATTTATATTTAGAAACAGAACCAATTATCATATACCAAGGTATTATTTTGCATACAGATATTGAAATTGCTTTTGAGACTTACACTTTTAACACATAAGCATAAATAATTAAAAACATTTATATAGATGCAGAATTAGTACTACCCATGTATAATGCACATCTTTATTTTTCCCATAAAAATTTGGGCAAAAATGTGCACATTATACATGGTAAAATATGTGTGCTACATATGAGTATCTGTGAGCAATTATATTACATTTTTATATCAAATAAATTTCATAGCCTATAAATCCTCCAGATGATGTTTTCAGAAAGTGAACAAATGGTGTGAATTTGTGACTTCACTGGGAATTTGTTAAATAACTTATTTTCATTCTGAGAAATATAAGGATAACTGATTATTTTTATTCTTGTTCTCATGAGTTAATCAAACAGTGAAAATAGGTGATGACTTAGTATAATTTTCGCTTGTGTCAGCTGCTAATATATCAAAATCATGATGGAATAAGCAAATAAAATATTTATTTTATGGTGGTTGGAAACAAATCCCATTGATTGACTGTTGGGAACTATCCTACCTGGTCTCAGGAGCTATAACCCCACTGACAGGCGAAAAGGCCCCATGTCTAGGGGACCTTGGGACTATAAGCCATCAAGGAGACAAATCCTATCCTCCTGGCAGGGGCGCCGCCTCTGCCCCCTTGACACCCCCCCTGCTTGACCCCTGGAGGATGGCTGGATAGTCAATGATGGGTAAGATTCCTCAAGGGAGGAACAACCTAAGACAGACACAGTCGAGAAGAGGCCCTCAGGGAAGGACATAGGGGAAGGAAAACGGTGATGGACCCTCACCCCTCTGCTTCCTCATAGCCTGAGTCCTCATCCTATCTGCAAAAAGTCTCCTAATCTCTTGGCTACCTGCATCCCCCACCTGACTCAGCCTGTTACAATGTCAGAGGTAGGTACAGCCCTGTGCTGGAATGGGTGGTTCCCAGGGAGAGATCAGGCCTGAGAAAGAATGCATAAAATCCTGTGAAACCTGCTTTGTTAATACCCTCAATTTAAATATTAAGGGTTCAAGCATGAACTGAATTTGCTTCCCCAGGTTTTATGGCCCTTTGATGTCACTCTGTCTATCTGACCCTGACTCAGAATAAGCCCTTATGGTTCTTTCAATGTTATCTATTGTTTGATCATTACCGCCTAACAATGATTGATGAGCTTTACGTATATACCCTATATTCCTATGCAAATTAAACCCAGTAAAAACCCATTGAGAAAGAGGCTCAAGGCCATTTTCCTCTGAGAGATGGGCCACTTTTCCTCCCCAAGTAGATCATGTCTTGGTAGACTTATTGTCATCCGCAGTGGCCGGGGGAAGCTCTGTGGGATGGAGACCCCCACAGTTGACTGTATGAAGAATGAATTGAGGTAAGATATTAGTTATTGGAAAAAAAATAGTATCTACCAACTGAGAGTTCCAAGGGACAGGGAGATGACTTTCACTTTTTATAACGTGACTTTGGGGTGATGCAAACCCACAATCAGTAGCTACACATTGTAGACCACTAAGCAAAAATGATGTAGCAACTTTTTTTTATTAAATATTTTATTTATTTATTTATCTTTGGAGGAGATGGGAAAGAGAGAGAGAAATATTAATGTATGGTTGCCTCTCATGCATCCCCTGTGGGGAACTGGCCTGCAACCGAGGCATGTGCCCTGACTGGGAATTGAACCGCAGTTGTTTGGTTTGCAGGCCCGTGCTCATTCCACTGAGCTACACCAGCCAGGGCAATTACTGGTATATTTTAAAGTGTACAACATGAGCAGCAAAAAGGATTTTTAAGTGTAAAACCCAATGTAATACCTGAAGATTTACCTCTTTAAAAGTTAAGTATAAAATTCATCTTCCATAAAGTGTTTTAAATTAAAATAATAGTACAGACCTATACTGTTTTATAGTGCAGTTCTCTACTCTGAATGCAAACTAATTATTTCAAACATTTACCAAAATTTTGTGTGGACACTGTGCCAAATACATAGTAAGTGTTTAAGGAATGTTTATAGATCTTTGGGTTTATAATTATTTTGTTTTCAATTCCTTTTTTCAAGATCACAATAATACAACAGCCAGCAGAGACTCCAAGAAGCAACAGATGAATTATAGAACAACTCTGAGTGGTCTGTTTTATTAAAAGGCCCACCTTTTTCTTATGAGTCTACTTTAAGCAAAATCTCCTCTTGCAGGTACTTTCATTACAAATTACAGTTTTTCAAACTAAAACTTCAGTAATCTTTCAATTAATTCTAACTTTGTATCTTTCCAAAACATATAGATTCCTCTTACTTTAAATTGTTTTTCTTTTTATCCTTTCAAAAGTTTACAACTTGATAATATTTTCAAGAAGAATATATTCAAAGGTCCTTTATCTGTAGAAATTAGGACTAGTTTTGAAATGCTTAAATTGACCAATTTATTCCTCCAAGTAAATAGGAAACATATTGACTCACTGGATGATTTTAATTAATCTTTAAAAATTTTTTAATTCTTTTTTTAAAGATTTTGTTTATTTATCTTTAGGGTACAAGGGAAGGAGAGAGGGAGAGAAATATCAATGTATGGTTGCCTCTCGTGCATCCCCTGCTGGGAACTGGCCTGCAACCCAGGCATGTGCCCTGACTCGAACTGCGATCCTTTGGTTCGCAGGCCCATGCTCAATCCACTGAGCTACACCAGCCAGGGCAATCTTTGAAATTTTTTAAGAACAAGTATACATTGGGGAGAGTAGGGAGTTAGTTTAGTTGGTTGAGACCAACACATCTCACAAAACCAAGTGATTTTTTAAATATAATTTCCAACTAATATGTGTCATTGTGATTTTGCATTGAAAATATCCCAAGAACCCTGAAACACCATTCCAAAAG
>PVKM010000020.1:162165-192634 GCA_004027735.1 Carollia perspicillata
CAATGGAATTCTATGTGGCAGAAAGAAAGAAGGAGCTCCTACCCTATGCAACAGCATGGATGGAACTGGAAAGCATTATGCTAAGTGAAATAAGCCAGGCAGTAAAAGACAAATACCATATGATCTCACCTTTAACAGGAACCTAAGCAACTAAACAAACAAGCAAGCAAAATATAACCAAAGACATTGAAATAGAAAACAGGATGACAGTACCCAGACGGGAGAGGGGAGGGAATTTCAGGGGAAAAGGGGAAGGGGTCACAGGAACAAGTATAAAGGACACATGGAGAAAAATTAAGGGGGGTGGAAATGGGAGGGAGGTGGGGAGCACTGGGGGTGGTGGCCTGGGATGGGAGTAAACAACAGAAAACTGTATTTGAATAACAATAAAAAAAGAAAATGATAAAAATTCAACTTTTCTAACATTGATCACTTTAAGGTAAAAAAGACGATTAAAACCATTATTGTTGGCAACGACAACATTGCACCTTCAAACGTTTCCTCTCGTTCAGCTGCTAATTTTCAAGAGGAACTCTTAAAGTGAGTCATAAGCATGGCTCCTCCATCCCTTTTTATCAGAAGAAATGGTTTGTGGAAATGTTTTTTTTTAAAAGATACTATTTATTTATTTTTAGACAGTGGAGAAGAGAGGGAAAAAGATAGAGAATGAAACATCAAAGTGTTGTTGCCTCTCACACGCCCCCTACTGGGGACCTGGCCTGCAACCCAGACAGGTGCCCTGACTGGGAATCGAACAGATGATTTGAAGGCCAGTGCTCAATCCACTGAGCCAAACCAGCCAGGGATGGAAATGCTTTTTTAAAAAACAAAATATTCCAAAATATATTATTTATCCAACCATTACTTTTCAAATTTTAATGGGATATATCTATTCTTTCTGATTTAAAAAATAAACATTTTGTGAAACATTATAAGCAACCAAACCAAAACAAATGAAAACAAACAAAAAATCAGAAATGTATTACCTATTAAAATCTATAGAATCTCAACGATGAAGTCTAACATCTGAAGTCCTTCATCAGTTGCTTTCAACATATGTCTTTCCCGTTAAATTACCACCCATGACCTCCCCTCCTCAGTCAGGCCCTTCCTGCCTCTGTGCATCTGAGGTCATCATCTACTTCCAGGCATTTCACCGGTAGGTTCTTCAAAAAACTCTCACAGGTTAACATCTGAGGGAGAATATCTAAATAAGCATAAGAACAAGGATGAATCTAAGTGCTTAAGGGGCTCATAGTAAAAATATGATAACTATGAAGAAGACAGCCAGCACAGTTTTGGAGGAATGTGTTTTTTTAAACTTTGGATTTAACCCCTTTTACTCTTTACCACCCCTGCCCCCTTCCCAGTGATAACTGCCATACAATTATCTGTGCCTATTAGTTTTTCTTGTTCGTTCATTTGCTGCATTCAGTTTCATATCCCATATATGAGTGGAGTCATATAGTTCTTGACATTTGTGTCCCACTTATTTCACTTAGGATGATATTCTTTGGACCTATCCATGTTGTCACAAATGCCAGTATTTCATCCTTTGTATGGCTGAGTAGTGATCCATTGTGTATAGGGACCACATCTTCTTTAGCTAATCATCTACTCAAGGACATTTTGTTGAAAGCAAGCTTGGTACAAACAACAGGGCATTAAAATGGTGAAGGTCAATAAAAATAAGGTTCAACCAACAAGTCAATGATTAAACTACAAACTGTCTTCTTCACAGCAGTTTGTGAACTCAAGCTGTTTGTAAATGAGGAGCAGAGGATATGAAAGCGGCTGGAAAAACTTAAAAGAATATGGGTAAGAGACAAAATAAACAAATGGGACCACATCAAACAAAAAATGTTGTTACACAGCAAAGAAAACCAACAAAAGGAAAGGACAACCCACCGAATGGGAAAACATATTCACACCATGATAAGGGGGAAATATCCAAAACTTATAAAGAACTCAGAAGTCAACACCAACCCCCCCCAAACCCCAAACAATACAATTAAAAAGTGAGGGCCTAAATAGACACTTCTCCAAAGGAACTACAGATGACCAATAGACATGAAAACATGCCCAAGTCACCAATCATCAGAGAAATGCAAATTAAAAACACGATGAGATACCATCTCATGCCTGTTAGAATGGCCATCAACAAATCAACAAACAACAAGTGCTGATGAGGTTGTGGAGAAAAGGGAACCCTAGTGCACTGTTGGTGGGAATGCAGACTGGTGCAGCCACTGTAGAAAACAATGTGGAATTTCCTCAGAAAACTAAAGATGGAACTGCCTCTTGACCCAAGGATCCCACTTCTGAAAATATAGGCAAAGGAAACAAAAGCACTTACTCTAAAGAATACCCATGCCCCTGTGTTCACTGCAGTGTATTTACAGTAGCCAAGACCTGGAAGCAGTGCA
The DNA here is from genome assembly GCA_004027735.1 of Carollia perspicillata. Lineage (NCBI taxonomy): Eukaryota > Metazoa > Chordata > Mammalia > Chiroptera > Phyllostomidae > Carollia > Carollia perspicillata. The sequence continues at coordinate 164,592 of PVKM010000020.1, forward strand.
AGTTCCCATCTATCGATGAGTGGATATAAAAATAGTGGTACACATACAATGGAATACTATGTGGCCATAAAAAAGAACGAAATGTTACTTTCCCAACAGCATAGGACTTAGTCCCGAGGACTATTGAGAGTGGATTTGGGCGCCTGTAGAGTATGCTCGGAAAACACGAAGCAGTAACGGTGATGGTTGAAGGAAGGGCATGATTGAAATGATGATCCAGAAAGTACAAGGAGCGATCAGAAGCCCAAAGTAATGAAGAAGCCCCTTGAGCCAAAGCTGACCATGTGGAAGGGATGGCTGAAGAAAGTGAAGGGGAGGAAGACACAAACTTCCAATCATAAAATAAATAAGGCACAGGGACGTAGTGTACAACACTGGGAATATAGTCTGTAATATCGTAATAACTTGTATGCTGAGAGATGGTTACTAGACTTACTGTAGTTATCATGTTATAATGTATATAACTGTTGAATCACTACATTGGACACCTGAAACTAATACTTAATCTTATGCCAATTATACTTTAATTTTTTTTAAAAAGGTTTTTAAATCTTTCTAAGTAAATATTGAAGTGCCTGAGAAAATTTTAAGGTATTTCTTTTTTTAGCAATGCCACATGGAAGAGGGAAACTGAGAATGAGAATTTGTGATAAAGAACTTAAATACATTATTTAAAAATATAAAATATATTGCATTAGTATATCACAAAGACTGTGACAAGCTAAAAGCGTGCATTGGAGGGCATGTTAATCAATTAAAGCTTGTTTCATTAAATAGAATCTTAAACAACTTGTATTCATTTAATTGGAGATGCAAGATGTACTACTAGCTTATCTAATCAAATCATCATCTCACTGTTTCAAGAAACTCCATATATTTACCCATTAGAACAACCTATTGTTTGTTAGTTTGGTATATGTAGCAAGCATTGGAAACACAAAAATTAAATTAAAACAACAACAACAACAACTACCTCTCTCTCTGAAAATAGGTATTTGTTCTGAAAATAGGTACTTATGTAATTTATAAGTACATGACTAAATAATGGACCTAATAATATCTTGGCATAATCCAAAAGAACCTTCAAGTCTTCAAGGCCTGTGGGGTTGCATTTTTTCTCATAAAATGATTTCTAAAGAATGTCAATTTCTAAAGAATCTAATTGATTTTTTAGAAATTGACAATGCATGGATGACATATTTGGGCCCCCAAGCTGCTAGAAATACTTAGTCTGTAATCCATGGGATTTTTGTTGCTGTTTTCTCTCTCCCCCCACATGGTGCCAGTCAGTATATCGAAATACAGCCTTGCCTTTCTTCATTCATTCTCCCTGGTAACATTTGAAGCTTAACACAATCGTTTTAGAAAAGGAACACTTCAAACACTCAAAATGGTAATTCTGGTAAAATTTGTACTCCTGAAAAGAGCCAGAAGAGGTGTGATTTAGGTGGTATTTAACTTATATGAAACTCACCTTGAAATATCTCAATAAAAACCCACTTTTGTGCTAACAGTTCTCTACAATGAGCTGTGGTGTGGAGGAGGAAAACAAGGAAGGGCAGAAAAAGATCTTTGCCTCCAGTACAATGTGGTCAGTTGCAACTTAAGTGAAATAGATGCGCTGGAAAGAGAGGGCTTCAGTAATCCAGTGCTACCATAGCTGGGAGTTTTCACGGCAGGTCCTTGCTATGGTCTCTGGGATGTGAGGATTCTGATTTGCTATGGGTAAAGTGATGTTAGTGGCACATCATCTGTGACTCTGAAATGTAGGCACAGGATACTCTAGGAATCCAAATGGGGTGAAGCCTCTGTGACCCTTCTTTGTCCACTAGAGGAAGGTGAAATAAAAAAGTCATATATGCTAATTGGGCTTTCTCCCTTGGACTATTGTAACAGCCAATCTATAAAGCCTATACACACAGAATATGGGACCTGCAGTGCAGTTATAAAAACAGTAGAATGCATCGATTATTTACTGTCTGAAGCTGAGGAAAATGGTCCTTGACCAGTAATCATATACTAAGAATTCATAATCACCTACGTTATTAATACCAATTAATATCAATATTCTTCACTTACAGAACTGATTGTAACTATAATGCCTTTGATACCAATTCACACTGAGAGGGGAATTTCTAATTCTGTGAGGAAGACAGCAAAACGTCGCTCACCCAAGAGCTGAGACGTGACCTGTGGAGCACTTCACACTCACAGGAGGCTTTTCCTGGGGTAGGTCAAACACTTTTGAGTTCAATTTCACAAATCGAAATTCAGCAAGTCAGTAACAATGACAGAGGTCCGTCATTATGCAACGGGATCCTCCAATTTGCTGTAATGGCTACAAGCTGAGAGAAAAGTAATGATTTTTTGGCACCGTTTTAGATTTTGGAAAAAGGGAAGGCATATAAAGTTCATGTTTTCAATATGACTGGACGGATCTCTCTTGGATTAAAAAACAACAAGTGCACCTACTTTTGGAGATAGGGTCTGTTGGAAAGGTATTTCAAGGCTTTAGAATAAAAGAAGCTTTTAAAATCTTGAGACACCAGCTTATATCACTGCATTCTTAATTCTAATGAAGTCATATGAGCTAAATTATTTAATTCACTCTTATGTGGAAAATATGTGAAGTTTCCCTTAATGCTATTCAGAACCCTTATTGGGCAGTGGCATATAAGCGTTAAGATAAATCACAACATTTTTGTGCCCTAAGAAATTGCCTCAAATTCTTCAGCTACTATTCCATTTTTTGCTCATCTAAAAGCAAAGATCAAAACATTTAGGGGCAGTAAACATCCTTCTAATGTGATACGGGTAGGTAATATCATGTCCTAATATAGAACCTTACTGATGGCTATAGTGATGCTCAGATCCACCACATGTTTCTTTTGAATATATAAAAAAAAAAAATAACGTTGATCCACAGAGATCCTTGTTATTTTGGTTTGCCTCTCTGAGTTAATGGTCATTATTTTGAGCAGAGAATAAATTGGATTCCTTTGCAAATACAGGAAAAATCACAGATTTTCATAGCTTGAATAAATATGATTTTAAATAAAGAATCAAGTATAATATAAATACCTAGTTTCAAGGCACAGTGTTACCACGGTGAGCTGCCTGCCAAGTGTTGAGTGTAGTGACTGTAACTGCAGTGCGCGCTACCGCAAATCACAACGTCATGTGAATTTTCAGGTATACGCAAAAGGAGAGACTGCAGTAATATTATGTAACGTTGGAAAGGTTAATACATTCATTACTTCCTTCTGTTTGTCCGACATATTTTCACTAGTTCAGATCATGTCATTCCATGAATTTTGTCCATGAGACTCTAAGAACTTACTAAATATTTGAAAGAAAACAAATGACATATCTTTAAAAGAAGTATTATTCATCAGTAATTCTAGGGGTAAGAAAAAGTAATTCTAATAGTTTTAAGATTAAGACAGAGTCAACCATCTTCACTGGTTGGTTCACACTTATGAATTAATTTCTGAAGTCCAGCGGCTTCTGCCTTAGCTACTGAATCCCTGTTCACCTTTATATAAATAAAGGCTTTAGAGCTCTGGCTGCCGTAGCTCGGCAGATTGAGCTTGGGCTGCAAAACAAACAGTCGCAGGTTCAATTCCCAGTCAGGGCACATGCCTGGGTTGTGGGCCAGGTCCCCAGTATGGGGTGCATGAGAGGCAACCACACATTGATGTTTCTCTCCCTCTCTTTCTCCCTCCCTTCCTCTCTCTCTAAAAATAAATAAATAAAATATTTTTTAAAAAAGGCTTTGGAAACATTTCTGTTAAAAGTTCCACTATTTGAACTGTGTTTTTAATAGTGGAAAACCTTCATCTGGATTCAGATTTGCCAGAAGCTTGGAGTAAAGTGCTTACTCTGTGCTCTGCTGCACATGTACACAGATTGTTTGTTGCTGTGCTTTTCTTGCACTCAATAAATGCGGTTAAGTACCAAATGCCTATTACCCTTCCGCCAGTTTAAGCCTAAGCCGAAACTCAACTGTAACTTGCTTATGCAAATTAATTCACAGGGGGAAATTTGGTTCTTCGGCAAGATTAAAATTCCCACCACCTGGGTTCCTTATTCGTTAGGTGAACAGAAATAAGAAAAGAAGTTCCCATCGCTCGGACAACTGAACTGTACACTCCTTGTCACTTATCTTGAGAAAAGTTTCTTGTGCAGTTTCAGATTTCTGTGGGCTACGGTGTTTTCAACAGGTGTACTGCAGAGATTATGACAAATCTCCATTTAGAGAATTTAAGATATCTAAGAGAATTGTCACAACCATGAAAGTTGAGAAACATCAAATGTCTGTTTTCTCCCTTTAAAACAAAACGACTCTTTCCAGGGGAAACCAAACCCTTTAAGCGGCTGTGCAGAAGCGAACACGCCGTTCCCTCACTTTCATTCCCATTCTTCTGGCAAGTTTCCTTGCACTTTATTTTTCTGAAGTCCAAGTATACACTGAGTTATTTAGATAGTAAGACTCATGTCCAAGTGCTTGGATTATTTGGGTGCTAGATTTGATCAGATGTTGGCTGTTTTAGGTTAGGCTGTAATTTCCAAAGAGTTATGTTTACAGCAATAAAATGATTAATACTGAAAAAAGACCAGGCCCTGATCAGGTAGCTCAGTTGGTTAGAGCATTGTCCCAATATGCCAAGGTTACAGGTTTGATCCCCGGTCAGGGAACGTAGCAACCAATGAATGCATTAAAAAGTGAAACATCAGATCGATATCTGTCTCTATCTTCTTGCTCAATTCCTCTCTTTATCTAAAAAAAAATCAATAAATAAATTTTTTTTAAAAGGACATGTCCACATAAAAATAAAACTAGCAGTTAATCTGCCCCAGCTGGTGTGTCTTGGTGGATTGAGTGCCGGCCTGCAAACCAAAGGGTCTCTGGTTCATTCCCAATCAGGGCACATGCCTGGGTTGCAGGCCAGGTCCCAAGTAGGGGGTGCATGAGAGCCAACCACACATTGGTGTTTCTCTCCCTCCCTTCCCTGTGTCTAAAAATAAATAAATACAGTCTTTAAAAAACTCCTAAAAGTTAATGTGAAAAAAAAAGTCAGTCACAATAACTGAGTCAATGAGGTGTGATACTATACAGATGGGGATTGTAAGTAAATTCAAGTCTCTTCCATTCTGGTTGAAGAGAATGTGAGTGATTAAGATGTGGGAAATTTTATCCTTCTGTTATTTATCCCAGCGTTAGGTAGCAATATTCTAAACAGAAACTGGAAATGAAAGCCATTATTTTAACTTGGGATTCTCCAAGCAAATCCATTAAAAATCAAAATTGCTACAAGCTCAGTTAGTTAAAGCATCATTCAGGTACACCAAGGTTGCAGATTCAATCCCTGATCAAAATAAAAAACCTGTCAAACTTGTATACAAATGAAATGAAAATGTAACAGTTTTTGATATGATAATAAGCCATCTATAATTCTTATTTGCTTATACTGACTGTATAATCTATAACAAAAATGCAATTGTCAAAGGAGAAAGCTTAAGTTTTAAATTAGACCTGTAAACTGTATGTGCCCACATTTCTGAGGCTATCACTGAATTGTTCATGACATTAATTTTATAGAGTGAATATTTCTCCTACCATTATGATGTCCAGAAGAAAAAAATACCTTCATAGTTAGTCTATGGGCCCTAATATAGTTAATAAAGCTGAGCCACAGATATGGAATATTTGTCCAAATAAAAAGAAAATATCCATGTGCCTAGTCATTATTAATATAGTTAAATGATATTTCAAAGATGCAGACAGAAATAAACTTCTATTTATCACTGTGACTAAACACCAGGACTATAAAGTAAAAAAAAATCTGATTATGGAGAATCTCAAAATACCTCCTACCTCTCAGGGGCATAGATGTAAAGATAACTAAGGGACAAAGAAGGCTTTTGATTCATTTATACCAACTAAAAGTAACACATATATATGTGTACTGATTACCAAGTGTGCAAAAAGTAATCATCGTGGGTAATGGGTCTTTTGTATTTTAACCATCACCTTCGGTTAAATAATTGACTCTGGATTTTTCATTTACTGTGAATGTGTTAAGTTTTGAGAATCGGCTTATCAAGTAGCCTTTTCTAGAAGAACTAAGAAAAGGTTATTCACAATTTGTTACCTTTTGGTCTTTTTAGTGTTTACAACTTTACCTGTTTGGCTTCAGGAGCTTCCGAAAGAAGGAGGTTCTTCTGGGCTTACTCTTTTACCACAGAACTTAACACTTCAAAATTCATCTGCAGAGTAGTTTCAAAACAGCCATGCCATTTAAAAAATCTATACCTAGACGTTTTCTCAGGAAAGCAAATTAAGTTAAAGACATTCAAATTATTTCTTAAAAGAATTTCAGAATTTAAGCTATGTGGAAGAAATATACGGCTTTGGTGGAAACAAAAAGAAAAAATGTAGACAAATAACTATGGCAAAGGCTGTCTATTCATAATGAAAACTGTTCAGGTGATGAAATCAAAGAGACAACCTTACTTATGTAGAATAAATTTTCATTCAGACAAATCCAGCCAGAACAAAACACAACCGAAGTTGCCGGCTTTCGGATGCTTTCCTTGCAAACTTGTTAATTTATATTTTGAAGAACAGCATGACCTTTGACGGTGTTGCGACTCCATTTCATTAATCTATTAAAAGTCCAATGTGTTAGACATTTTTAGCAGGAGAAAAAACACCTTTAAAATAAACAGGGAAAATATTTTTCTGTAAACAAAATAGCATGTTTCAACAAACTGGATAATTCATAGTGTTTATGGGACATTAAAACTTTACATTCCTGTGTTTTGGGGGCCTAAGTAACAGAGACAATGCAATTAAAACAGGGATGACTATAACACTGTTCTACTATTTCCTCAAATCAAAATTCTTGGATTCGAGACAAACCTATGTTGCAATATAGCAGAGTATTATAGTGAAATTTCAGGGAAGTTTAAATTGCAGCATACAAATCATATGCAGAAGATGTATCTAACATTTAAGATGATAAAAATTTTAAATATGTAATAATGACTTATAAAATTTAGTTTTTATTCACAAAACTTTGTTAATGAGTCACTCAGTCTTTGATTTGTTCAAAAGGAGTCACCACTTCTGCTACTTAATGCGCTTTTGTTTGGCACATGAGGTCTGTCCAGAAAAAGTCCACCATTGTTAATATAATGCGAACGGTTTGTGCGACATTGATGTGACCTGGCAGCCAAGGAGAGTGGACTGGAATACACATGTGTGAACAATGATGACTTCAATGAACTAGTCAGTGGGGGTGGTAGTGCTGTTCAGTGAGCATGTGCACTGTGTGGTCTTCATACTGAAAATAACTGAGCAAGTGGAGCAATGAATGTGCATCCAATTTTGTGTGAAGCTTGAACATTCCTCTGCAGAAACCACTGGGATGACTCAGGAGGCCACAGCTATGGGCACCTGCTGATAGGTAGCTTCATCGACAATGCACCTGCTCATGCGTCACGTCTCATGCAGAGTTTTGGGGCAAAACATCCAATCCCCCAGGTGACTCAGCCCCCCTACGGCCCAGATTTGGCGCCCTCAGACTTCCGGCTTTTCCCAACAATAAAATCACCTTTGAAAGGGAACAGATTTCAGACCGGTGATGAGATTCATGAAACTACAACAGGGCAGCTGATGGTGATGTGCGAGGTCCCCAAGTGCCTACTTTGAAGGGGACTGAGGTGTCATTGTCCTACATACGTTTCTTGTATGTTCTTCAGTAAACGTCTCTATTTTCCCTAGTACATGCTGGATACTTTCTGGTCAGACCACGTACACAACACTAACCAAATCTATAACCTACATTAATTGTTGCCCTTTGGAACATTTCAGGCTATATGACGGTCATGCACCTAATTCTGTTATATTGTCACAGGCCCTTTTACTATGGTAGAAGTGTGACAGTGCAACATAATCAAATGCACACTGACAAGAGAGACCTAAACTGTATTCCAGACTGTCACTAACTAGCTCTTGTGACCTTGGCCAGGTCACTTCAAAAGGAATGGACCCTTCTGGAAAACAACAAGTTTTAAGTCAGCATAACTGATCACAGTTCATACTTAAACAATATTTTTGTTTTCATTAAGCTACCTCAGAAAAAGTGCATGTCGTGCAGAAAGACAAAATTTCCCCAATGATGGGAAAATACAGTGAGTAAACTACAGATCCCAGGCTACTACCAAAGGTCTACAAAACATGCATCTCACTGAAATATCTTCACTCTATTTGGAGACCATAATCACGAGAACAAAGGAATACATTAACAGCATACAAATTAAGTATTTTCATCAAAACATCGCGATCCATGAGTTGCCTCAGCACAGAGCTAATTCAGCCAAATCTTCCTATCACAATTTGCAATTTGGCTGCAGAGAAATGTGAACCCAAACCTAGATTCCCTATCTAAGAAATAAGTCTGTTCTTTTCCTTCCTTTATTAAAGATCACTCAGGATGCGTTATCTGCAACCAGTGCACCCGTCTATGTAGCAAAGAGGGAAGGTGTCACATGGAGCTACATAAGGAAGGACATTTAGTTAATTCTGGACTGGCTTGAGTCTTCATTTGGAATAAACAACGAAAAAAGATGAGAAGGGGGTTAAAAATAACTGCCTTGCCTAACTCACAGAGTTGATTGGAGTGTTAGCTGATTCTATGTTAAGTCTTTCATCATATACAAATTCACACATTCGCAAATGAATATCAAGTTTGTGTAGAAACACTGCGATTTTAAGGAAACATTGCAAAGCAGGACAGTGTTTGCCTTTTGTACTAAGCAGCCCTTCAGCAGAGTACGTGTCATCATTTATATTTTTAAGTCTACTAATTTTCTCATGAGATTCATTAAAGAAACTAAACAGGGCTTGCTGCTCTGACAACAGAAGATATTTTTGTAATACCTTCTAATAATCTGGTTCTTCCAAGGGAAAAGAGAGTGTGATCCCCCAGTGGGTGAAACTAGTCAGCCCACGTGGTTAACTACTATTACAAAAGTCCATCTGTTGAAATGCTCGATGCTTAAATGCAATTTCATTGAAATGAGTTGGCAAGGTTGGGGTCTGCCAGTGGGGCCGGCTGGAGCCAAAGCCATACACATCTTCATTTCTTTTCTTTCTTTTTTTTTTTAAGATTGTATTTATTTACCTTTAGAGGGGAAGGGAACGAGAGAGAGGGAGAGAAACATCAATGCATGGTTGCCTCTTGTGTGTCCCCTGCTAGGAACTGGCCTGCAACCCAGGCATGTGCCCTGACTGGGAGTCAAACTGCAGTTGTTTGGTCCGCAGGAGCAATGCTCAATCCACTGAACTACACCAGCCAGGGCCACACCTTCATTTCTTACTTACCGTTCTATACTTAAGTCAACCCATAGCTGTAAAAAGTTCCCTTTCTTCTCCCAAATACTGTTCTTCCAGACCCATCCTCTCAAGTATTGTTTTTTATGTTCACAGAGAAAGAAAACTCGTAGGAACCTGGCTGTGGTTTCTGACCTTATTAAAATTAGAACCAAATACTCGTCCCCCCAAAAAAAAAGGCTTATTCATTTATCCATTTGAGTACTCCTCTCTTGTTCACTTAATGACATCCTTATGTTTTAGTCCACTATACTATTGTGTCATTGTGTATTTGTGTTATCGAGTATGTTAAATGACTAAGGCCAGGGAGGGATATTATCTTAATTGAGCCTAATTAAGATTCAGTGAGTGCTCACCAAAATATCCTACTACAAATTCAAAACTCTTAAAAGATTAAATGTAGTAAATATGTTGTTAGAGTTTTTCCTTAATAATATTTGGGACTAAAAGTTTAGTGCCCACATTGGCGGATGGAATGCAAATTTTGGGGGGATCCTAAGAGAAACGTAGTGCTGCCTAAAATCTTAACAGAGAAAAACTTGTCTCTTTCTCTCCTCCTGTCAAAACGGGGCCGTACCTGTTGTGACTGTTGTTAGATTCAGAGGAAATGACATCTCTAACACCCTAAAATGCCGTGAAAACAGTTACAATCTTAATGCAATCATTCATACAGTTAACACCTGGTAGAAGTGCCTTTTGTAGTTACTGCAAGGTTCTATTTAAGGTAATTGCCTTAGATTTGATGGACACTCATGATAAATCTTTGCTTTAAAGTTTTCGTTTGTTTTCAGAAACACAGCTGTTTCAAAAGCACGTTCTTGGGTGACTACGGTGCTATCATTAGTATACGGCATAAGGGAGATATAAAGTGTAATAACGTTTTCTGAGGAAACATTAAACATTCTGTTCTCACAGTGTCTCAAACATTCTGTTCTCACAGTTTAAATGATGATGCTTCCTTCAGTTGTCCAGCGGTGTAATCTATACTTGGGATTCTAATATTTTCTCCTAATGAATATAATCAACTCCGTTCCTTATTAATGTTATCACTGAGTTTCTCATCCAATTGCATTATTATTAGCAATGATAAGTACTTCAAAACTTAATGTACATTACATGCAATTATTTACTGGTCAATTGTTCTTACCCTTCGTTGCCATGTCTTTAAAATCTTTACTAAAATTACATGAGTTATGATTGAAATTTTGCCGACTTAAACAACATTTTGTTCTATTTAATAGTCCCAGTATTAACAAAGCTCATTCTATTAAGATATATTTATATTGCTTCTAAAACAGGAAAAAGGAGAAGTGATTTAAAGTTATGTAGTTGAATTAGATTGACAGTTTTATTTAATATTTCTAATATTTGTTAGATTAGTCCAAGAAATTATATTTTTCTTTCAGTCGCCATCACCCTGAAATAGCCTGACTTTTCACATTGTACTCAATTTTGTATCATTTATGAGTTCTAATGGCATTGTAAATGAACTAAATTTTTTCCTTATTCTGTCGTAAGGCATGAGTGGCATAGTTTCATAGGACAGATATTTCTTCTTTCTATAGAGTTTCCATCTCTAGTCTTTGAATATAAAATCTGAAGAGGATTGTGATTTTTCACATTTTTTTTCCACATTCTTTTTTTGTACACTTTGGAATTCCCCCCTCCAAAACAAAGATATATGATATTTTGGCTGCTAAACATACCTCTTCAGGCACATTAAATAATGTTAAGACTAATGAAATCCAAGGCAATTTTGGCAGACACCAAGTTCATTTAGCACTTACAAAGAACATTTTAATCCAATTGGCCCTTTTGTTTCCTGGGATCCTCAAGTTGCAACCAAACAAGCTCTGCTGTTGTCATTAAGGCACCAGAGCTCCGAAAAGTGTAGCACAGTTTCGCTGGCCAGGCGTTGGCTTGTGAATTCACAGTGAAGACGTGAATCCCAGCCTTGAAGTGACCACGTTTTCAGTTATCACTCTAACCTTGCCTGAACCACGTTGCAAATGTACAATACCCTCCCCCAAGGCTCTTTTATTGGTGGTGGTAGTGTTTCCCTGAAATATGTCAGACAGTCAATAAATAAAAACAATGGATTCCAAAAAGGTTAATAAAATGGAGCCAGCCATTTTATTCTGAAATCTGAATGATTAACTGATATTGTCGTTTTCAGTATTTAACAAACTATTATTTTCGAGATCTACTGTGGATTAAACTGCTTGGAATTTTTTTGGCTCTATTTGGAAAATGTTTGTAAAATGTTGGTGAGCTATTGATACTGCATGGCCAGTAGTTTTCTTTTTGAAGTGGTGCAATTATATGTATACAGTGCTGGCAAAACAGATTTGACTACATAATGAACAAGCAACTTATTTTTTTATTCTGAACTACCCAGAATAAAAATAATCTAAATTCTGAACAGTTTTTCAATGAGCTGGTTATACTAAAGATTACAGGCAATTGTAACATCCAAGGGCAATAATTGTAATTCATTGTGATTTTTTAAAATTTCACCCTTTGCAAAATAGCTACATCGAATTCCTTTTCTTTACTCCGGTACCTTTTCGCTTATTTCACGTTTTTCAAGCTTGTTTACCAGACCCGGAAATAACCCTTCCAGTTCAGTGTGGTTTGAGAGGCGGAATTGCAGACCCCACCTAAAATCTTCTGAATCAGAATCTACATTTTCATAAGATTTACAGGTGATTGGTATGCACATTAAAGTCTGAGGTCCGCAGGGATAGATTATAACTTCCTGACAACTGAATTTTAAACTAACAAGTCATCAGCAGTGAGGGTGATTGATTAGAAATTGTGTTTTGGCTCTACTTCTTCCTAACATGCTTTTACTGTTACGGCTATTTTTGTAAGCAATGGCCTTATATTCCCCTATTTGTTTACTCTTGTCTGCAATTATGAGTCATCCATTCAGGATCCAAGGATTCAAACTCCCTCAAATAATCTTGCTTTGATCCCATTATAAAATAACCAGCTTTATCTCCTGGGTATTAAAACTGAGTTCCTGGGCAAGAAGATAAGGCAGAAAACAGACAAAAGTTTAAGAAATGAATTTTAAATCTATCCCCAAATATATTAAGCCTTCAGGAAAATATAAACTTCAGGCTTCAGTTAAATATGCATTTGTAAAACATAAAAGCATCCTTTGAGAAATGTGTATTTCTTGCCATCATAAGGAAATGGGCTTTTGAAGTCATTTTTTAAAATTATAGTGTATTGATCATGCTATTACAGTTATCCTGACTTTCCCCTTTAACTGCCCTCCACCAAGCACCCCCACTCCCTCAGGTCAAGTAATTGTTAAATAGTTAAACTATTTATATAATTTAATGCTTTGATATTTTGGTTTATTCTTCATATTGATACTCCCTTGTAGCAGCTATTATAATGTAATATGCCCAATATGGCGGTTTTAATAATCTAAATTCAAAATAAAATGTGGAAAACATAGTATTTTCTCCATCTGAGCCAGACTGGGAAATCGTCCAGGTTAATAATGCAAAGAAAAAAATAAGCGTTGAGGCCAGGACCGGACTCAGTGTAGTGTAATAGACCAGCTGGTATAATATTTATTGACTTTAATTTAATGTGACTATATATTATTTGGTTGTTGTTGCCGCTCCTTATTTTTGACCAATCAGAACGTAAGCTTCTCAAAGCAACTAGCCCCTAACATTTGTCTACGGGACGCCCTTCACGACCCTCCACATCTCAAGCATTGCAATGGTGGACAAGCAACAGGTTTTCCGTTAGTGACGGGTAATGGATTGATGCAGTAACACTGGCAACACCTGCAGAGCCAAGGGGAAGGGGGAAAATGCTTTCTCAGTCTACCATTGTTTGTAAAACACTGCATAAATGTTTTTTTTTCACTTGGAAGCTCCTTGAAATAATTTACAATATCATCATTTTCCTTTTGGGAAAACTGTACTCCAGGAAAATGAAGTTATTTGCCCATGATCACCCTCTAGATGCTAATAAAATATAAATCATAAAATAGTTAGCATTTATACAATTTAAATAAACCTTCCATTCTCACTTCCCATGTGAACAACCACTGGATAAAGGAGTTTATAAACCTAGCTACAATGAACAATGACTTGCATGTTTGGAACTTCACGTCATTTTGCTTGATACAATACTTGCCTATGCAATGGATTCCCCAAAACAAATAGCTTCAAAGATGGCATGTCAAATACCATATGTATGATGTCACTTATATGTGGAATGTAATGAGCAAACTGAACTAATGAGGAAAATGGGGACAGACTCATAGATGGAGAGCAGGATAACAGATGGGGGTTAGGGGGTGGAGCAAAAAGGAACAAGGGCTCGTGGACATGGACAACAGTGTGGGCATTGCTGGGTGGATGGGGATATAAGGGGGCTAAATGGCAATGGGGAAAATATAAAGATTGAACAAAAAAGATGGCATGTCAGAAGAAAATCTGACATTTTAAAATCATTGGCAAATATGCCTTAAAATAAATCGTATATGAAAATATAGAAGTCGTAAAAGAAAAATGAATTAGGCTCTAACATTAAATATCTGCCACATAAAGTAAACTTAAACTTTATGAAATGGCACAAAGATGGGTCACAATTTGAATTCTTCTTCATAAATAAAATAGAGGAGCGTCTATGATTGTACTGTCAATACGACTGTGAAATGTCAATAGTCCTGCTATTTCATCAGGTAACTTGTACAGGGTTAGTACAAAAAGACGAAACAGGAATATGACACAAGTCGCTAGTTCATTGATAAACTTAAGTATACCTGAATACACTCATCTTTCAGATTTGTATTGTTTAATCCAGGAAACGTCTCTTTGTTTTTTCTTGTTTTTCAGGGGGTATTACACTCTGATGCTTGAGAATATATGCTCATGGAAATGAGAGACAGGAGTGTGTGGAGACTGGAAACCAACGACCCGCTTACCAAGTGAAAAGCCAGGATGTTTCCCGTCTGACCTTCTGTTTCCCCCAACAGACATGACCATGCCTTCTTTAGGAGACTAAAATAATATATTTGCTTGTAAAATGATAAGACATAGGACACTGTACAAATTAAAGACATTAAAGAGAACAAATGCATACAAGTATGGCAGAAAACCATTTTTTGTTTTCACTTCATATGACAGCAGGTGGACTGTAAAAGTATCACAAATCTCGATGGGCATTCTTATCACTTAAAGATTTAAACATGAAATGAATTTCCATACAGTTTCATTGAAATCCATCAATAAATTGGCTTCATTATTGTCATCCTAAAATACATTTCACATTAATCAAATACTTGCATTGAGGAGAGAAAACAATCCTCTCTCAGGACTCATTTTTTTTTTCCTTTTTCTCTTCTCTGTTTCCTCAAATCCACACAACCATGATAAAGTGATTAGGTGGGGGGATAAAAACACTATTTCAGAAATACATTTTTGAAAAAATATATTTCAAATATAGCCATTGTCATTCTCAACTTCACACTTTATTACAATGATTTGATGTTTAATGTGTTAAAGACAATTAAAAGGGTGGCTTACGTCCTTGATCAGTGGAGGACTTTTTAAAAGTAATAGCAGCGTTTAAGATTTCTGCTTAAGTCAGTCTTCCAATTGAAACATGGTCATTGAAGAAGACTATTCATATTTTCACCGTCTGATAAGGAGAATGCAGTCTTTCACAGGTGTAATCAAATCTCAAAAGCTAGTTTTAACCCTCAAAGACGTTTCTGCATGTGACGAAACTGTGCTTTACAATCCATGGTGCACAGGGCCTGAGTATTAGGGACCATGGCATATTGGTCATTTCATTATTTTTTTGCTAAGAAAAGATGAGTGCATTTTAGGGCTGGTGCCTTCCGAGTGAACTTCTCCTGGAAAGTAACGCCATTTCAAATGGGACTGGATTAATTTGAACACCTCGAGCCAGTGTGAAATATCAAGGCATCTTACCTACTTTTCTTCATTCTGGATACTGAATGGTTAATAAAGTCTTCAGATAATAGAACTCTGCTCAGAGAATGACACGGAATTTTATAATGTTATAATATAAAGTCAATCCAATTAAATGTACTTACATATTTTATTTTTCCCAAAGGTAAAATTTACATTTGGCATTGATAGAAGAACGTACTGCCTACTTTTATGGCACATTCTTTCTTCCCTGCCCTGTTCCCAGGGGTACTTGGCCAACTCCACTACATGTGGACACAGGGACGATCTGAGAACTGCCCCTTCTCCACACCCCAAAATACAACTTTCTAAGCATGTTAAAACAAAAAGAAGGGTCCCTTTGCCTCTGAACATGGACATAGTTACTGTGCATGTCAGTGCAAACCTTCTTTGACCAGGCCTTAAAATCCCGTGTGCGGAAGGGTTTAAGGGGAACACATTAAACATTATTTATGATGACTATCCCATTATGACTATCCCACAAAGCAAAAAGCAGAAGGGAATGAAAATAAGAAACGTCTACTGAAAACAAAAGGAACAACTCCTGGGAAGAGGACACACCAGAAAGAATGGGCTACGCAGAGCAACAGTCTGCGGAGTGTGTGGTGAGAAATTCGGAAAAGTTGGGACTCCAACTTTTAAACCCTTAGTTGTAGCTGAAGAAAAGCAGACCTTTGCAGGCATCATAAAAAGTCTAACAAACCTGAGGAATTCCACTGTAAATCTTGTTTGAAATAAAACAGCAGAAGGCACACACAGGCAGCAAGAAATCTTGCTGAGGAACATTTGACAAATTTGTGAGTTTGCTGTCAAGGGTCATTGGTTCCTTTTTCTCCCTCTTCTTTCTTAAAGCTTCTTTGAGGTCACTGAAGGGAAAGAAGGTCCAAGGTGAAGGATGGAGTAGAGAAATGAGTGGAGAAAATACCTAGGTAGGTGAAGCAGGGAAGAAGAGGGAAGACAGATTGACAAGAAGGGGGAAAACAATACAGATACAGGTGTTTTGCTAGAGGTTAAGGGGAGGGAAAGGTCAAGGTTAAGGGCCTCTGACGGCTGGTGGAGAGATGGCAGGAACCAGGGAGATGTGTGGGAAATGGGGTGTGCTGGAGATAAGTGTACTTCCAAGCAGCTGAAGGTGTTTATTCTGACGGCCGAATACTAGGAATTCCGAAGGCTGCTGGGGAAGGGGCAATGAGTAGTATCCAGTTAGCAGATTACGGGTGAAGAGACAACAATAGATGTTCTTTCTTATTGTGTGCCACCAACTGCCCAATTTTCTCACCCCCTTTTTATTGTTTGTAACACCACTGCTTGAAAAATCTTCAAAGGCAGCCTCTGTCTACCAAATAAGCACATACCTCTAAATTCCAAAGTGGGACGTCAGACCCCAAGATCTGCCCTTACTTAGTTGTGTCAGACTTTTCCACTTCCTGGGTAGCCACTTCCTAGGGATGCCTATTTGTCAAAGCCACAGACACGCCCCCTTCTTTAGGAATCTCTTCTCGACCTCTTAGCACAAATTAATTCCTCTCTTCAGTATGCTCAATTAGCACCTTTATCACATTGTATCATAAATTTGTGAGCTCAAACCACCTTTTCACATTCTCTTTTGTATTCCTGGCACAGTTGGTAACTAGTTAATGTTTGTAGATTCTTTGGTGAATTAATAAATGGATGACACCTTTATACCATATGTGAAGAAGCATTTTTGGAGAAAATGACATCTCAGAATTTCAGCCCCTGAATTTCAGAAAACTCTGGCAGCCATTAAAGCCATAGTATTTCATCAACGTAGCTTAAAGCCAGTACTTTATATATAAAGTCTGTCTCCTGGTGGGTGTGCCTCTCCTCCGTTCCCCAACAGCTTCACAAATCCTGGCTAAAGGCCATTGTGGACTGCTTGCATAGAGAGGAATTTTCTGTTTGTACAAAATACGTTACCAGATTTCTTCCTATCACCAGCAGTCTGTAACCAATCAGGAATTTCTATTTTCATACAAGCAGAAAAGTTTTTCCTGTCAAAAGAAATAATGTAAAACCTGCAATCCCTTCTGCCTCGGCTCTCAGTAACCAAAACCCGCCATTATTACACTTGGGGAGGTTCATCAAAATCTCATCCAGGTGATTAAAATCTTCAACATTTACCAAATGATTGCAATCTAGAAAATCAGTGTGTGTTTGTGCTAGTCTGAATGTCCTTTTCATCTCTGTACTTCAAAGGCATAGCAACTTTGAGTTTATATATATATGCTTAAATTCATATATATATATATATATGAAGCCTTCCATTAAAGAGAAAACAAAACCTTAGATTTACAAATCAGAAGAATACTTTGCTCGTGTGCCATTTTCCCCAAACCTCTCAGCCGCCTGCAAATCAAAATACAACAGGAAAGCAGTTCCTAGCAATGCCCTCTGAATGGTATTTCGTTAGGAAGGTCAGTCAGTCCCAAGGCCAAGTTGCCTGCAGGCATCCTGCCTCAGTCCCCTCCCCCTCTTGCCCTGAGCAACGTTCTCCAACTGCTGTAGTCTTTCTCCCAAGGCTTAAAAAAAAAATGTCCGTAATCGGGGCAACAAATTAGCTTCCACTTCGGGAAAGCGTGTTAGTCATTCCTTGAAACAGAAAGCGCAAACTTGGAAAGGGAACCGCAGTGGGTTTCCCATTAGTGCATCTTGCCTATCTGGTGCAAGTGACTGTGCTGCCTCACAATACAGAGTACTGTGGCGTCTCTCCCAGCCGCACCTACAATCTTTCTGTCCGCACCTCCCAATTTGCAGTCCCTTCTTTCAGTTAAGGGGACTCCCCAGGCCGCGCTATCGCCTTCGGCTTTCCCCATCCCCCACCGCACCATTTCTCTGGGAAGATGACCCTTTTTGGCTTCTAGGGATCTTTGTTGCTGGCAGAAGCAGCCTCGGGGTTTGGCAAACGGCGGTCTCTACATCCCCCTTCCTCACCAGCAGGGCAGGAGAGAAAAGAGCAGAAATTTAACATGGGAACTATTATTTCATCGGACGAACTTGCCCTCTACAATGCCGCTGAATAAGTCAATGCACAGTGAATCCTGAAGGTGCAAGATAAAAAGGAAAGCGGACGGGGGCAGGGCAAAGGAGGAAAACGGCCTGGGAAGCCCCGAAACCTGCGTGTAATCCCCAGGTTCGACACCGGCCGCTGCGCGGCCCGGCCCACAGTGGCCTCCCCTGCCCGGCGCGCGCCTCCCGGGACCGGAGGAGCGCGGAAGGCGGGGCCCCGGGTACAAGCGCGGGAAGGTGGCCGAAAGGCGGCGAAGGCGGCTGCGCGGAGGGAGCGCGAGGGGGAGGGCTGCCCGGGCTCCGGGCCGGGGCTAGCTAGCCGACGATACTCTGGGCCGTCGAGCCTGGCAGGGACTGACATCATCGCCTGAAGGAGGGGCTGCTGGTGCAAAGGCGACCGGAGGACGGGCTTCTCGGGCCTCCCTGGCAGAGGCACTGTCTCGCCCCCGGGGCCGGCGCACCGCAGTGGCGGCCGGGCTCAGGCCGCGTAAACTGCGCGGGGCAGATCTTAATTCAGCAAGAGGGAGAAAGGTATCTTTACATCTCAGCACGTCCATCTCGGTTCCTTCTTCAGCACCGCTCGCACTTCCTCTGAGGAACCAGACAAAGGCAAGAAAGGGGAACGTGTGTACGAATACCATCACTTCGACTTGCTTTCAAATCCGCCCCCTACCCCGCAACACACATACCAAAGAACAGTCCTGAGGCTGATATTCCAGCCGTAATTGTGCGAGTTTATTTCAAACAAGAGTGAGAGTGGAATTCCATTTACTCTGTACCGAGTTCATAAGGTTCCCGCAAGTACCTTTTTTCAATCCCACGTGTTTTAACCTTTTACGGGAGGGGGCCCCGTTGCTTTACTCTAAAAGCCGCGCAACCTTCTCCCGCGTCGTGCTCAGTGTTTTGAATTGTTCAAAGACCTTGCTAGCCGATCTTGAACACCATCACCCCCTCCACATACTTCCTGCCTCTTTCCCTACCTCGATTTTAAAGACTTTGTTGCCCACACTTTTTCTCGTACAGAAACAGGTCCTATGTTAGGTTGAAATCCCATCTTCGGACGTTTCTGCACAAGACTTGCTATGTTTTTGTTCTATGTGTTCAATTCTTTTGTCCTAGCCCCCTTTCCGTCTGATCCTTGCTTTGTGGGTGTGTGCCGCAGTGGCGCAACTTTTGATTCCCAGCCCTGCAACCAACATGTTAACAGAAAGGCGCCCGGCCCGGAAATGCGAGGGTCCGCGCGCAGATGCGCGCTCACACGCACACCACACACACATCCAGGCGCCCCGCACCCAAAACCGCAAAAGCAGCCAAAGCAGTGAAGCGCGGAGTTATTTATGTTGGAAGCCAAAGGGCCGGTTTCAGCTGGGCTCTAAAAGTCTTTCCTGGGGGGAGGAAAGGAAGTGGTTCCCACTCTGCACTCTTGGAAAGGCGCATACATGCAAAGCCTGGTCTCCAAACGAGAGCACACGGCCACTCTGCTCTTCTCAAGTCTCCAAAGGACCAATGCGCGGCTACGCGCTGTTAAAAAGTCACCTTTTCCGAGGACGCTCTTATACAGGGCCACTTTCTTCGCAGAAAGAGGCCGTTTTATGGCCACGCGCTTAAAGAAATAATTCCTTTGTAGCTAGATGAATTGTTTTTTGATTCTATATCGGTAAATGCCATTCGCTTATGGGATAAGGTGCTAAGGGATGAAAAGACATTTCTTCAGAGGCAGAGGAACCCTATTACATTCCCCTACGCTCTTAGAAAGTATTTTTTTCCTTTCTGTCAATGAGAAAGGGATGCCGTTTTTTGGTTTTTCTCCGCTACGCGATGGTAAGGAGTTCCTTTTTAAAAAATCAGCATAATTTTACACACCTACCATCTCCACCCACATCCAGCAGGTGCTGGCTGAGCACAGCCCGGTAAGTAGGGCGGGAAGGAAGGACGGGGAAGCGAAGCGAGCGCCAGACGGAATGGCCCGGGGAATCGTGCGCGCTCTTCGTCGCGCTGCGCTGTGCGTCTCTCTCCGCAAAGTGTCGGTTCCCCAAGGGTTGGAGTCAGCCTGGCAAAGATCCAAACCCGAAGCCCCCAGAGATAAGAGCACAGTAGGGCCGAGCCGCGCGAGATCCGAGGTGGGCGCTGCGCTCCAGGCATGGCCCCGTAGCTCGGACCTCTCCGCCAAGCCAAGCCAGCCCCGGAGGGATCTTTTCTCAGCACCAGCGCCAATAGTAAGAGTTTCTCAGCCTCGCTGAAGCTGGCTGTATTTGTTTAAGTGAAAGACCTTCCTGCACCGCCAATGTCGGGGAAATTCATGCGCGGACACTTTTCTGATACAAGTGAGAGTTTTGGCAAAGTAACCGAACCAAGCCCAGCGGTGACAGTGCTAAAAGGATATTCTGTATGCGCTCATCTCCGAGGTCTGCTCTATCTCTTACCTCCAGGAAAGAGACAGGGGGAGGGGGAAGGGAGGGCAGCAGAAGCGTCTTTAAAACCACTCTGGTCACAGTCAAACCCCCGGGAGCAGGCAGCAGGAAGTCGGGGAGCACTGAGTGCGGGACTCACACGTCACATGCTGCACTGTGCTCTGGCACCCGAGCGGATACTCACCCGGTGACTGTAGCCTGTGTAAGTAGAGTGAAGTGGAGCGAGAGAGAAAAAGGCAAAAGAATTCAACACCCGACGGAGACTGTGATTGCTGTAGCGGGTTCTGCCGCTACAGCTCGCAGTGCGCGGAGCAGCCGGTGTTGTGGAGGTTGCTTCGGGGGTTGCTCCGGCCGCTGGGGTGGCCTGGGCTGCCAGTGCCGCTGCGGTCGCCGCGGGGGTCGCCACTGTCCCCGCCACTCTGTTCAGCTTGCTTTCTGCTTTTCCGCGCGGGCTGCTGTGTGCAGCTCAGACTTACAGGGGATCAGGTTCTCAGAAGCTCATACTAGCACTCCGGCCACTAGGTGCAGCTCAGACTTACGGGGGCTCAGGCTCACAGAAGCTCAGACTGTAGCTCCTCCCGCTCTGACAGTGCTCTCACTGCACCGAGCCTGGGCCGAGCCAGCCCTTTTCGAAGGCGAGTGGGAGGGACTAGATGGAGGGGGAGAAGGGGGAAGGAAGGGGGGTGAACGAGTGGAGCTCGGGGCGCGCGCGAGAGATGTGAACCAGTGCCTGGGCTGCCTGCTGCGAGGGGATGGCGCATCACCAACTGCTGGGTACCCCCTTGTGGCCCCCCAACTCCCTGCACCCTACATCTCCCGCCGCTCTTGGGGGTGGCCCCTCCCGGCTGAAGGGGAGCGGGAGAGAAGGGCGGGGGAGAGATGGAGGTAAGCTTTGGAAGTTACTGTTCGCTGCCCGAGAAGGCGGTAGAATCTGTGCTGGCTGCACACTCGCGTTTGGGACCCGCTACTGGGGAAAAACGCATGGCTTTCAGGATGTCCGCTTTGCAGAGCAAAAGCCAGGGCATGCATTGCTCCACGCAGGGCAACGCTAGCTGCTCTCTTAGGTTTCCCCTGAAGTTGAACTCATTCACGTTATGTTACAGAAGTTTTATTTTTCCTGTGATGTGTGCTTCTCTTCCGATCCCGCCGGCCGCCCTGACTCCAGCTAGAGAACTAGCATCCAACAGCTCCATTTTCTCATACAAAGGATACTTAAGGCAGACTAGTGGAACTAGGGGCCGAAGCCCGGCCAAACCGCAGTTGGAGCAGAGAGACTGTGTCTGCTGCAGATATCACACTGAACTGTGAGCCAGGGCTGGTACCTCGTTTGTCTTTCACACTGATCGTCCGGGGGTAGCGGGGGCATTGATAAGGGGGAGATCTAGCATTTGGCTACAAGAGAGAGCAACTATCCAGTAAGCGTTTAGGAGGTCGATGGCTTCAGACTGCTTTAGCAGGGTCCAGTCGCTTCGCTACCGGGGGGCATTGGGCAGCTTCGTGGGCATGGACAGCGCGTTTCAGAGGTAGGAAAGGATGCGAGAGAGCGAGGAACCCTACCCGGAGCCGAAAGGCTGGTGTCTCCCGGAGCGCTCCAGCTCCCTAGTCGGCGACGCCCGGGCGGGTTCGGGGAGGCAGAGCTGGGAAAGGTCTCAAAAAGCTACTAAAGCGACCAGGGGCACTGTGACTGGTTTAAGGCTTGGATGGGTCATAGAAGAGTAGTTCCCCTGCCCCTGTCATGGGGTTAAAAGCGAAAACCACAAGTAAATCCTCCCACTTGGTACACTCTGATTCTTGCTCCAAGTTGCAAATCCTTAAATTTACCCAGAGGCCAGAGAATGAACCAGGTGCAAGGCTTTAGGGGAAAATACATTTCCCGTACTTAATCAAAAGAAAAAAAACTTTCTAATGCTTACTTGCTTTCCGGAAGTAGACTCTCTTTCCTGGAATAAAAAGGGGGAAAATAGATTATGTTTTTGGGGTGCCAAGAGCACAATATTCATTATTCTTTTTCTCTGCTGAATGGAAGGTGGAATAAAACACCAAAAAGGGGAAATTTTGGCAATTATCAAGAGTAGATTTTCTTTAGTAGAATCTCCATGGGAAATTTTTTTAAAAAATTATTATTGAAGGAGAAATCTTTATGACTTCTTTTTTTCCAGTATGTTCTTCCCTACCTTAATAACTACCATGTTTCCAATTCATGATATTTTTAAAGTTTGCAATCTTGGTTCAAAAATAATCTGCACATCGCTTTTTTTCCTATTTTCCCTTTCTTTTTTTCCCCACACCTAAAGGCACTGCTGAGAGCAACAGCGACATTAGCACTGCAGTTCAGTGCGGTCTGCAGGAAAGTGGGGGTGCAAGAAGGTGTGGACTAGTGTGCTTGCCTCCTCCTGTATCCACCTCCTGCACTATCCTCTTCTTAAGAGCAAGGAAACGTCTTGGAGATGAAATCAGAGACAGCTAATTTATTACAGCTCTGACTCCTAGGTTTTGCACTACTGGAGGAAACTCTGTCAGGAACTCAAAGAAAAGAAAACCACCGATTGATCCAGGATGGCGTGGCCAAGCCATGCCATGCCTGTGCTCTCAGCACCAATAATCATCAATAACATCCACATCAGACACCAATTAATTGATTTCTTAAGAAGTCCAGCGAAACCCAAGAGGGAGAGAACTGGCCAGTGGCTGTTATAAAGTAGTTGAAGTTATTATCATGATGGACTCAGGTTAGTATCATTATCCACTTCTTTCAGTTCCCGAAATGGAAGCTCATGCAGGACAGGTGCTTTACACAGCACTCTGGAGAGGAACGAGCTGCTTTATAGTCAATCCAGACCCTTCTGTAGTATATGGCACAACATTTTCTGTTAAGTGCATGTAGTCCAATACAAAATGATCTCTGTGCAAGAGAGACATTACTTACAGACCAAGGAGACCACCAGGTGAACTAAGTAACCCAGGAAATTATCTGAGAAATTCAGTTTGTTTATAAGACTGACAGAAATCCACATCTGAAAGTAATGAAAAAAAAATGTTTTCCCCTTTTCTCCTTCCCTGTGTTCTGTCTGACGGTGGCACCAATGAGCAATGGAATAACCAAAAGCAAACACCTGTATGTGTTCCAAATGTAAGCGGACTGAGAAATCTACTCCACTTCCTTAGAGAAGGATTTCTTGATTCAATGCTTTTTACGCATCATCTCCATTATATACATTGTTCTGTTAATCCTCAGAATCATCCTGTGCAATAGATATTATTAGCTTCACAAAATGTTTTTAACCAGTGAGTAAACACAGATTCGCAGTTCACCGACACTCGGTAAAAAGTCCAAGGCTGCATGGCTGGAAAGCGTAGCGGTTGGAAATGTGAGCCTGTGTCAGCTCCAGTGGACTTGAGGATCCAGTGACCCTCAGTACGTGGTCCTCGGCTTGTACGTGGTCCTCGGCTTGTGTGGCAACACATTTTCAGAATTCACAGGACATCAGATATTTTATAATTAACAAAAGCCCTCAAAAGTGAAAAAGGAACTGTAGGAATTTATTTTTTGGAGGCGCTGCCATGAAGGAACTGTGATATTTATTGCATTCTGCTCGGTTGGTATTCCAATTTTGAAGTTGAGCCAAGATTCAACTGTCTACCCTATAAACATGGCAATGTGTTTCATCCCTGTGAGTAAAATTATCAAACCATTATCTAATGATGGAATGGATCAGATGGGAGATTTAATTTAAAATTCTTTGAGTAAAGATGTTTCTCAGGCTAGTAAGACTTGATTAAAACTGAGAAATAATGTGTTGATCTGAACACATGGACACCTAGTAAAAAGAAGACTCAGGTGCGCATGGGTGGCTCCCGTCCAGGTACATTTTCACCTCACCTCACCGGAAAAACCACCCTTAATAAGAGAATGATGAAGCCAATCAAATATTGTGGGATTTCAATTACCCTCACGTTGAAACACTCGTCATTTAAGCAGCTTGCCCTCCGATTGTTACTTGCCCGTGTCTATATTCTCTGTCTGTGGAGTGAGAATGACTACTTTGTGCCACGTGATACTTATTTGCTTCAGATTCCTTTTCTTTGTGTTTTTCATTGCATATAAAGGTTACAATTGATAAATCACCATTGTTATTGAGAAAGTCATAGGTGAGTGTGTGGGCATAAAAACCATAGGACTGCATAAACTGCATTCTCCATGATTTTTTCCCTACTTCATATGAACTGTCAGTAGCAACTGCAAGTAGTAGGAGGCAGTGATGCCTAGGGGTTCAGAAAAGGGCTTTGGTTTTACACAAAATTTGGAGCTGTAGCTCTGGCATTTCTAGCTTTGTGCCTGTGGGCAAACTAGTCTCCGGATCAGATAGTCGCTAGGCACACGGGCTACTGAGCACTTGAACTGCGGCTGACCCGAACAGAGGTGAGGTGTGCTGTGAGTGTGAAAGGCATGCCTTAGTTTACAGAAGTCTGTAAAATATATTGTTAGTGTGTTTCTTAAATCACATGATGAAATGATAATATTTTGACTACTCATCATTAAAAAGGACTTTCCCTATTTTAAATTTTTCCAACGTGGCTGTTACAAAGCTTAAAATGACATATGCAGCTTGAATCATAATTATTTTTTGCACAGAGCTATCTTACGGAGCTTCCATTTCTTCATCTAAAACTGGTGATAATGACCTTATTCACCTCCAATTATTGTAGTGATATGTAATTAAGATAATGTATCTAACATGTTTATTGCAGTGTCTGACATCCAGAAAAAAGTTGTTTACTCTCCGAGATTAGGAAATAAAGATGTTAAGTAAAATTTAAAACAAAATAACTTAAACCCTAATGAGTAAGGGACTACTTAAATAGAAAGCTTTAGTTTCAAGTGAAATCATTTACCTTCTCTCTGTAAAAACAACAAATATACAGATGCGGCTGAAGGAGGAGGGATACTCTTGTGACATACAAAAATGATGTGTGTGCCAGGGCTTTGAAGAGTTAAAGGTACTTTCTTAGTTCCACGCATTTTTAAGTATCATAATTTGTACATAACCTTTTACATTTCATTGGTAGATGTTTCTCATGTTAAGGCGTTCAAGTGACAAATGAAAATAAGGCTGCAAGTGGTGTCTAGTACACAGAGGACAAGTGAGTTTCTGCAGAAGTTAAAGGTACAGAAAAGGGAGAAAGGCTGGTCGTTACAGAGCTTTATGTGTTGAGTATCATAGCAGAAACACTGTACATGGCTGATAAGCAAGTGCATAATTCAACTGAAGACACTAGAGGGCGGTATTAGTGAGAATTTGGAAGGATGAATGAAGTCCTCCATAACCCCTTCTGGGCACCACCACTATAGATTATGAGGATTTGAAAAGGGCATACCTCTGAAATGCAACTAACACTTCTTCATTCCTTCCAGGATGTGGCTCAAAAGGGCTTCTTTTTTTTAAGTCTTGGCACTGGCCTTACATTGCCAAAATGCTAAAATAGTAGAAGTTTGCTATAGTGCTTGTACAAGTAATAGAGAAAAGTTTGAAATGGTTTCCTGCTCTGAGAAACACTTTATCAAAACCCAAGGAGGTCAGGAGGAGACATAAAAACACCCAGGACAGGGCTTTGAAGAAGAGATCTCAACAGGAATTTGTGACCAATCCAACAACCTCTGCCATTAAGTAGGGCTGCGGCAATTCTTTGGTAATCAGGCCATATAAGGTCTTTCTCTCTCAGTTTGAACAGCTCATACGTGCAGTGGTCAGAAAGTGCAACTGAACTTCTTACTAGGAGTCTGGAAGTTGAGCCTTGTGTGGTGAAGTTTGCCGAATCCCTGCGCTCTGATTACTGGAGTTCAGTGAGGAAAGGTATGTGCTGTACTCTCCTGTTCCTGCTGGTGAGTAGTTACAAACTGTCCCCGACGAGGCTATTCATCTGTGTGTTATTTGGCCTTAGTGTAGAAGGATCAGAATGCTGTTGACAGTCTCTAGACTTCTTGTTCCTCAGGACAAGCTTTAGCTTGAGGTCTGCCGATGTTGCCTGGTGAGGTGAAAGATTCAAAGAGATTTTGCTGCTGAGAGAAACAATTCTTCTGTTTTTTTTTAATTGACACAACTGGTTTTCCATCCTACCATAATTTCTATGTGGTCATCTCTTCAGCTGCTGCTCTAACTTTGGGAAATACACACACATAGGAAGCACAGTCACCTAATGTTTACAAAGGAATATATTGGCTTTGACAAACACATACATTTGAAAAGAATCCTGGGTAATCCTGCACCACTCTGAGCCTTTTTACTTCTATTTCTATTGTAAGATGTGACTGCGAGCTAAGTAGGTTTAACTTTTCTATGCTTTGTGAAATCACAAAATTTTCTGATTTATGGTAACAAATAAAAAGTTTTGTTCCACTGAAACATGTGAGAGAATGGTGTCAGTTTTCTGTAAGTGGCCACGCTGTGGTTTCACCAACATAGTGTTCAACACAGGACGTCCTGCACACCCTTCATTTCCAATGCCTGGATACACATCAGGATAATAAAGCTGGGTTTCTATTTTTGTTAACACCAAATAGTTTTTATTTCATTGTTATTGAAACTGAGCTGAGTGTCAGTTTCTGTGTCTATCTGTGGTTTTATTCTGATGATTAGTGATGCTGAGCATCGTTTCACATGTCTCTGGGCCCTCTGTATGTCTTGTTTGGAGAAGTGTCTGTTCGGGTCCTTTGCCCTTCATAATTGCTTTACAAAGAATAAAATGCCTAGCAATAAATTTAACCGAGGAGGTAAGAGACCTGTACTTGGAAAATTATAAGACACTGTAGAAAGAAACTGAAGAAGATACAAATAAGTAGAAGTATACGTCGTGTTCACAGATAGATAGAATTAACATTAAAATAACTAGTTGTTTATAACTAGGTGTTGGTAAACATACAAAGCATGTGGCTTTCATAATTCTGGTTGTCGGTTTACCCAGTGTTATTTCACTTAAGACTCGTGAGTCTACTGATTATAGAAGAGCTACAGTGAAAGGAAGAATTGTTTCATCAATTTATTTCCTTCAAAAATAGACCTTGATTGGCAAGGAGATTTCATTAGTACTAGGTGTATGCAGAAAAACTGAGGATCATTGTCTGGGGTTTGCAGATAAAATTACTGTAGGAAGAAAATGTATTCCTGATCTCTTCTATAGAGCATGTATACAAATGGACTTACTATGAAGAAATTAGTAAGCTATAACTTCCCCATA
>PVKM010000021.1:0-189410 GCA_004027735.1 Carollia perspicillata
AAAAGCTCTACTCATAAAACTCCAAACTGGAACTATCCAAATGCCCATAAATAGGAGAATGGATAAATCACACGTGGTATATTGGCATAATGGAATGAATACAATGAGAATAAACCATCTACAGCTATGGGCAACAATATCAGTCAATCTCATTAATATAACACTGAATGAAAGAAGGCAGACACATAAAAATAAAGTTCCTACCCTTTGCGACTGCATGGATGGAACTGGAGAGCATGATGCTAAGCAAAATAAGCCAGGCAGTGAAAGACAGATACTATATGATCTCGCCTTTAACAGGAACCTAAACAACAAAACAAACAAGCAAGCAAAATATAGCCAAAGACACTGAAATAGAGAACAGGCTGACAGTGACCAGAGGAGGGAGGGGAGGGAATTTTAGGAGAAAAGGGTGAAGAGTTTTCAGGAGCAATTATAGAGGACACATGGACAATAACAAAGGGGGTGGAAACATGGGAGGGAGGTGGGGAGGGCTGGGGGATTGGGCCCGGGTGGGGGAAAAGGCAGAAAACTGTACTTGAATAATTAAAAAAATGTGAAAAAATTTTGTTTTAATTTTTTTAAAAGTTTTTTTAAAAAAGTGGAAGTGGGGAGGTATATAGGGCAGGGGAGAGTATCCTGGGTCAGGGGGAATGAGCACAATTGTAATTGAATGAAAATTAAAAAATTAAAATTAAAATTAAAAATAAAATTATAATTAAAAAAATAAATTGCCTATAATTCATTTATATAACATTTAAAAAGAGTCAATAAAACTAATCCATGGGATTAAAAGTCAGGATAATAGCTGTTCATTGGGAGTGCAGTGACCAAAACGGGTGGCAAACAGGGCTTCTGGAGTACTGGTTATGTTAGTGAAAAATCAATGAACTCTATATAATGAAATGCGTTTTTTCTACATAGATTATACATCAATTACATGTTAAAAAAAGAAAAGAGGAATCATTCTCCCTTGCAGAGAATATATCCAAAATAAGTAGGTTACAGAAAAGAAAGTATAATATAAAATTTTATTCCACACAATTTAAGTTACTTGCTGTCTGACATAAAGAGAATAATCAGTTCCTGAAATGCAAATATTTCAAAATTGAGTAAAAAAATCAACACAAGAAAATCTGTTGCTTAGTCTACTTCTGGCCAACAGGTACATGAACATCAGATACTCAACATCACTATTCATCCTGTAAATGCAAATCAAAACCACAATGAGCTATCATCCAAAACCTGTTTAGAAGGGCTATCATCAAAAAATCAACAAATAACAAGTGTTGTCCAGGATGTGGAGAAAAGGGGACCCTCAAACACTGTTGGTGGGAATGCAGACTTGTGCAGCCACTGTGGAAAGCAGTATGGAGTCTCCTTAAAAAATTAAAAATAGATCTAACATACGATCCAGTAATCTCACTTCTGTATATATATTCAAAGGAAATGAAATCAAGATATCAGAGAACTATCTGCACTCCTATGTTCATTGCAGCATTATTCACCATAGCCAAGATGTGAAAGTAGTCTAAATATCCATCAATGGATGAATAGATAAAGAAGAGGTAGCACATATATACCATGAAATATTATCCCGCCATGAGAAAGAAGTAAATACTGTCATTTGCAATAACATGGATGACACTTGAGGGCATTATGCTAAGTGAAGTCAGACAGAAAGAGAAAGACAAATACTATATGGTCTCACTTTTATGTAAAATCTAAAAAAGTCAAATTCATAGAAGCAGAGAATAGAATGGTAGTTGCCAGAGGCTGGGGGATACAGAAAATGGGAAGATGTTGGTCAAAGGCACAAAATTTCAATGATGACATCTGGGGGTATAATGTGCAGCATGGGGACTATAGATAACAATACTGTATTGGATACTGGACATTTACTAAGAAAATAAATTTTAAGTGTTCTCACCACACCAAAAAGAAAAGATAACTGTGTGATGTGATGGATCTTACTGAACTTGATTGTGGATATCAAATCACAATGTATATTGTACACCTTAAAAATAATTACATGTACTCACTAAAGCCGGAAAAAATAGTCAACTTTTTTAAAACAATTTTTTATTTTTTAATTACAATAGACAAACAACAGTATATTAGTTTCAGGTGCATAACATAAGTGATTAGACATTTATAAAAATAATTCAACTTCTATCAAAGAGATGTTTAAACATGGAACAAAGACCAGAACACATAGCCTTGATTTTTGGCATTCAGAGTCATTCACAAAATGGTTCCTACTAGCATTTTATGAAGAGCTCAAAAGCCAACTGAATGATGAAGGGTCATCCTATCAACACTTCATATAGGTACAGAGAAAAAGCCACTGAGGGACTACTGTACCTCAATGTTGGCCATTTGGAATCAGAGGCCTGCTGGGGAATCACAAGTGTCAAGTACCACTTTAGGGATCAGGTTGCAGCTGACATCCCAGCCCCTTGGACCACCCCCCCCACCACACACACACAAATCATTGTGTAAATTAAAGTCTCTGGACTCTTGTTCAAATATAAATTCTCTTGTGTTGTTTATCAGCTACTCAGATACCTCCGTGAGAAAAGGAAAACAAAGGCACAGAGAACCAAGTAGACAGTTCGCAGGGACAGAGGTAGTCAAAGATGAGACATTTCTTACTTTGTGAGTCTGTCATAAGCTACTTCTACCCACAGCCCTATGTGATGGCACCAGTTCATGTTCCAGCCTATTTCCCCCTCTCAACTGTAACACCAGGCAAAATAATTCCTCAAAAATTCTTGAGAAAGAAAAAAATGTCTAACCAGCACAACTCAAGATCAGGGTGCATACAAAAAGCTGATGACATTCTAGGGAAGGAAGCAGCTGGTGACCATCTGCTAGGACAGAGTACATTAAACTCAAGTGTGTAAACAGAGTGAATTCCACATAAACTACAGGTGGCAAACACAGGCCTGTGGGCCAAATCCGGCCCTCCACCTTGTTTTATCCATCCCTGCACCCTGTTTCTACCCAATGGCAGTGCTAAGCTCTTGCTTAACTGTTAAGAAGTAGTTACATGTATACAGTCCTAAAATGACATTCAGCCCTTTGAAGGCAACTTCAAGGCTGATGTGGCCCCTGGTGAAAATGAGTTTGACACCCCTGTCATAGACTATAGTTCTGATTTAGGTGAATAAATTCCATAGTATGTGTGTTCTCTTCCATTCAGAAGTATGTAAAAAAAGTAATTCAATTCAACAAAAATGTATTAAGTGATAATTACACAAATGGTGTTATACCAAGTATCCTTTGTCAAAGCTTAATACATGAAGAACAACTTTCGAAGTCATACTTATTAGCTGTGTGGCCTGTAGTAAGTTACTTAACCTCTCTGAGCCTTAGTTGCTCAGTAAAGTGTAACCTATTTCATGAAATGTTATAAGCCACTATATAAGAAGTACATAAAAGAAGATATTGGTAGCATATCACAAACACTTAATAAATGATGGCTGTTACTATCAAGGGAAGTATTAATGTGGTCCCCAGTGGTTAATAACAAAACCTTTGAACCTAGACTTTTCCTGCAATCTTGACTCTACCACTTTCTAAAAATGTGATCTTAGGAGTAACCTCTGAGACTGAGTTTTCTCATCTGTAAAATGAGGGGAGAAGCAGGATTTAAACCCTTGGAATTAATGTAAGGATTTAATGAGACAATTCAGATGAAATGCTTATTAAAATACCTAGCACATAGTAATTGCTCAATACCTGTTAGCTGCTATTAACAGCAGGAACAGCACAAGGTAAATAGAACCTAACTCCTCCCTACAGGAGGTTATATTTATAGTGGAGAGAAAAGGCCTACACATGTGATCAGGGTAACTAGCAGGACATAATTCAGTGCCAAATGACTAATAAAAGTAGCACATGTATTTGGGATTTGATGCAGGAGAGTACTAAGGCTGGGAGTCATCAAGTAAATCTCAGCTTTCTGGTAGCTCAGTTACATGCAAGCCACACCTCCTCCACACTTGGAAGCCTTTGCTTTTTCCCTTTGTAGTACTGTATGGGGACACCAGTTTCTGTTCCAGAATATGGTTACTCTATTTCTGAAATAGATTTATCTGCAAATTCCTAGAACAGCTCTGCTCAGCTGTGGACCTGGTCATTCCCTCTGCAGTTATATCCTGTCAACAGTGGCTTATTTTATTAAGTACAGACACTCCTCAACTTATGATGGGGTTAGATCCCAATAAACACCTCATAAGTTGAAAATGTCCTAAGTCGAAAATACATTTAAAACACCTAACCTAGTGAGCATCACAGGTTAGCCTAGTCTGCCTTAAACATGCTCAGAACACTTACATAGCAAAATCATCTAACAGATGTTGCCTATCATGTAATTATTCATTGAATAGTGTATCAAAAGTGTTGGCTATCATGTAATTTATTGAAGTGTACCAAAAGTGAAAAAACAATGGATGTATGGGTGCTTACCATTAATGGACACAGCTAAAAGCAAAGTAGGCCTGAAGAATGTTTGAAGCATTGAACTAAAAGTAATTACACATGAGAGAGTATCGTACTGTATATCACTAGTCCAGGAAAAGATCAAAATTCAAAATTTGAAGTACAGTTTCTACTGAATGTGCATCACTTTTTGCACCATCATAAGTCACACCATGGTAAATCTATATTTTGAAACTTCTATGATGAGCTAAAACAAACTGAACGACGGAATTTGCCCTCATGTGAGGTGCTGGGCTTCCATAAAAGCCAATGTAAAACACTTGGTTTCTAACGTTTAAAACTCAAAGGCACACAGGGCCTGGGCAGGTGGCACACAAGTGAGTGGAACAGTTCTTGTGGTCTCAAGGCGTCACCTTATGGAAACTATGCTCCTCGAGTTCCACAATTTTAAATCTGGGCAAAAAATTCAAATTTAAAAAACATATAAACAAAACCCCACTTTGTGACACAAACAAAAATGTTGGAGGCCCAGTTTGTGGCCTCTACTCTAAAGTGTAACAATGACACATATCCTGACATGCCACATGCTGGTTATGCCCAGTTCTTCACAGGGACCTCTAATTAGCATGTTTTGTATTAGATTCTGATAGCAAAACCATAGATAATCCAACCAAAACTGACTACTCAAATTTGGATACTTTAGTATTCAAACTCCAAGAAAATTGAACGGCCATCCAGAGCTTCCAAGTATCTACATGATCTGACCCCAGCCTCCATTCTGTTTTTCACTCATGCCACACTCATTGCTGCTTTGGTCTTTGTAGTTGCTATCCTCTCCAACCCCACATCTTCACATGGCTGGCTCCTGCTCATCACTCCGGTCTCATCTCAAATGTCATCACTTTGGATGACTACCCTACCTAACATTCCCTCAGGCCCCACCCCCATCACTCCACTACATTGCCCCGTTTCATTTTCTTCATGGCACCCATTCCCTGAAATTAGCTTGTTCATTTACATATTTTTCTTCTAGTAGGTAAGGTAGGTAAGCTTCATGGAAAACAACTTGTTTATCAGGTATCGTATACATACAGTAGATGCATAATAAAACTTTTTGAGCAAATGAATTAATGTATGACTTGAATCTTGAGGTTAATGCTACCATAAAACCTTAAACCTTCTACCATCCTATTTCAGACAAGAAGTTTCAGTATCATCATTATAATCATGTGACAAATCTAAACACTATTTCATTGATGTTTCAATGTGTTACACTTTAAGAAATTCAAGTGAAAGAAAGATATCCAAATAAAAACAACGATCTAAAAAAAACTTACTGAGAAAATAAAATGTGCCTCCGTTTGGCTGTTATTGACTTCCACTTGATAAGATAAGCAAATTCTATCAAAATTCTCTGGATTCTTCCCTATCACGTATAACACACCATTTTGGAAGGAGAGACGTTTAATATGTGGAGGATCAGGTTGCACTGAAAGATAGAAAAATACAAATTAGCTTCCAGAGTTTATTTTGATATGATACATACGTGGGTAGAGGTAATGAAGGTCACAAAGTTAAATCCAAATAGGGCTGATACTTTGAATGGCCTTACATGATCAGACATACAGTTCTAGATTTCTGACTAGGCACAATTAATGTAAAAAGCTGATTTTAAATCACTTAGTAAAATGAATCTAAGGAACATCTTTGGGTGTTTGCCAGATGACATGAACTCTGACCTGCATATGGTTAGAGCATGGCCAGGGTATAATCTGAACATCCAGCTGCATCATAAAGAAAATAAGGGCTTGGATTCAGATGTTCATTTACCTAATAAGTAACAGGGGCACCAGGTATAAGGAGATTCCCTGGCTGTCACCCATTTGTACCAATCAAAGACCACAATTTAAACACTAACCCAGTCTCTGTCACGTGCTACAACATGGAAGAACCTCAAGGAGTTCATACTAAGTGAAATAAGCCCATCATACCCTGGCTGGTGTGGCTCAATGGATTGAGTGCCGTCCTGCAAATAAAAGGGTCCCCAGTTTAATTCCCAGTCAGGGCACATGCCTGGGTTGTGGGCCGGGTCCCCAGTGGGAGCCACATGACAGGCAACCATGCATTGATGTTTCTCTCCCTCTCTTTCTCCCTCCCTTCACCTCTCTCTAAAAATAAATAAATAAAACCCTTAAAAAAGCAATAAGCCTATTGCAAAAGAACAAGTACCTATATGATTCTACTCATGAGGTATCTACAGTAATGAAAATCATAGAACCAGAAAGTAGGAAGGTGGTTACCCAGAGCAGGGAAATAGTGTTTGGGCCATCAAGTTTCAATTTCACAAAACGGAAAATTTCTTGAGATCTGCTGCACAACAATGGGAATATATTTAACTGCTGAGCAGTACACTTAGAAATGGATATGACAGTAAATTTAATGTCAAGTGATTATAACCACAATTTAAAATAAAGTGAAAAAATTAACTTGGTCAATTTAGTTTTGGGGGACTCAACTATGCATGAGACCACACAACAGAAGAGAATGGAAAATTGACAGAAAACCTGAAGATGTCACCCTCTTGCTGAGAACGATCTCCCTTTATGTCACCACTAATCTCTAGGAAGAAAACTAGCAAAATGAGCTTCAAAGGGTCCATCAAGGACAACCTGCCAAGCAAGGGAGAGCACAGAGAAAGGCTTCGCTTCAAATTATCCCACTTGGCATGTTCCTGTGACCTCAGTCCCCTGACCTATAAACTAAGCTGCCTTTGATTCACTATTAGAATTCACTTCCATGACTATCTGAAAGAGTGGTAAATAGTGCTCTGGTCACAGCATTGGGAGCTTTTGTCAATTCATGGTTATTTACATATAAATTTTCTGTATACCACGTAGCCAGAATATGAGCTCCCTGGTAGGGTGTTACAACAAATAAATAAACATGATGCTTATAGTAGTCTGCTTTGGAGATTTACAAAACACTTGACACACCTCACATCACTTGGAACTTACTAGTTGACCCTTGAACAACAAAGGGGTTAAAGGACTTGCAACCCCCCAGTCAAAAATCTGCGTGTAACTTTTGACTCCTAAAAAACTTATAACTAATAGCCTACTGTTGGCCAGAAGCCTTCCTGATATTATTAACAGTCAATTAATGCCTATTGTATATATGTATTATATACTGATTGTTATAATAAAGTGAGCTAAAGAAAATATTATTAAGAAAATCATAAGGAAGAAAAAACAAATTTACATTACTGTACAGATTTATTGAAAAAAAAAGACACGTATAAGTATAACTACACAGTTCTGGCCCATGTTGTTTAAGGGCCAGCTGTATAGTCCTTTGAGATCAAGAGGGGCTATGTACCCTGTTTTACAGGTGAGGGAACACTTACAGAGAATCTATATGCCTTGTCCAAAGTGAAGGTGGTAGTACCTCAAGCTGATACTTTGTTTTCAATTAGGAGGTTCTTTCTAATGGGTTAACACTCAGCTGTACTGGCTGTTCTGACCGATCAGTGCCTGGACCACACAGAATGTCAGATAATTTGAGTATCACCCCTGATCACTCCACCTCTGGTCTAAGCTTTTTTAAACTGTGAGATAAACTATTCAGGAACTATAGTCAATCATATTTATTCTGCAGCATCAAAAGTAAAAGACCATATGATAAGTAAAAGACAGTAGATCTTAAGAGTTAGAGAGCCCAGGTTCTAATCTTGGTTCTGTAACTAACTGCTTGCTTTCAGTCTCCATGCACTCCTAAGTACACAAGGTGAAAGCATGTGGCATAGGTACTCAATAAATATTAGAATCTCTAACCTTGCTAATTTAAAAAAGATCAAAGAAAGGTATATAAACATAGCCTTTTTTTTCTAGAAAGATCTTAAAACCAAAATCCTTTTTTATTATTTGCATTGATTGTTAAAAAACAACAACAGAGGACTTCTAAAACTTACCATGAGAAGTTAAAGGCACTATATTGAAGGATGGTCTAATTTTTCCTGCATCATCCTTGACCATGACTTGAACACTATATAGGTCAAAACTGGAATCCTTGCGTTTAGTCAGAGTAAAAGAACAAGTACTGTGTTGACCTTCTCTGTAGATGTTTTCACATTGAAGAATTTTTTCCAAGTTGCTGTGCCTACAAGGCAAAATGGGAAAATCTGCATTATTTTTAACAAGGAACTCAAGAAACAATGGCAGAATTTTTTTAATGACTGAGATGTTCATGAAAAGCTATATTTGCAATATGGCAAGATAGCTTTTTCTAAAACCCTATTTTACATAGCTGCACTTCATACTCTAAGAAGAAATGAATGCTCCTTTTTGCCAAACCCAGGTACTTTCAATAGCTATGGAAACTATAGGAGTACTGGTTCTTTTTCCTTTTCTGAATACAAGGTGTTATGAGGCCAGAATTTGAAGTTTTATGCTTCTCGAGAATACCCTATCTGTTGAATTCCATGATTTTCCTCTGGTCTCTTATCTGCTTCTTCCTTGTTTTCTCTTGTTCCTCTCCCTTCTCCTTTTCTCAGAGGGCTCCCATCCATCCCACAGCCCTCTGCACATTCCTCTCTATTTCTTATTCCCTCATCTGTTCATCCTTAGCTTATTACTTCCACCCCTCAAGTAGAATATCTATGCTAGGGATGCCTAGTCCTGACCTCTCACCTTGAATCCAGTCCCAGATTTACAACTGTTCCATTTGAGTGTTCTGCTCTTGCCTCAAATTCAACATCCAAACATATGCCCTTTTTCTTTAACAAACTGCCTTTTTTCAATGTCCCCAATTTCTACCAGTCAGAGCCCATTTCCTTTGGGATCCTCAATTACAGCCTTTGAAATCACCTTTTGTCCCTCCTTTCCCTATATTCTATCACCAAGTTCTGTTATTTCTTCCTTTGCAAAGCTTCTTGGATTCTCTCTTATGATATTCCCATTGCCTTCACCCTGTTTCATTTCCTAATCAGTTCAGCCTTCATGTCTTTTCCCGACTAACCTCTCACACCTTCATTATTAGTTCCATCCAATCACTGCCAGATATATGTTCCAGAACATACTGGCTTTCTAAGTGACTCACCTCACTGTGTGGCTTTAATTGCCTTCCATAACCAGTACTGCTGATACCTTATTTCCTGTTACAAAGTCCTGTACACATAACTTCTCTAATGATCCTCAGCACCTAACATAGTGTACGCAGAGAGAATGTGCTCATTATACTTTTTTTGTTTAGGCTAATGATTCTGTTTGGCAGAAGACACAGGTCAAGCCTGACATCATCAACCCAAATGGGAGCTATGTAAAGATTTTGCAGGAAAGAGAAACAGTTTAAATAATGAAATAAGAGTAAAGTGTGCCAAACCCTTGACCTGTTACGGCAGAATCATCTGTAGTCATTTAAAGTGCACACTCCTCTTCTGGTCAAGATAGCAGCAGAGGTGAGCACCGCTCACCTCCTCACACAACCACATCAAAATTACAAATAAACGATTATCACTAAGAACCATCTGAAATCAAGGTGAGTGGAAGTCTGACAACTATGGAATTAAAGAAATCACATCTGTCCAGACTGATAGGAACGGCAGAGACGCAGAACAGGTTGGTCCCACAACCCATTCCATGTGTGGGGGAGAAAAATTTGGGAAAGATATTTTTGGAGCAAGGAGTCCCAGCCCTGCATCAGGCCCCCCAGCACAGGGTTCTGGTGCCATGAAGATAAGTGCCTATAACTTCTAACTACAAAAACCAGCAGGGATTGAGTCAGTAGAACAAACTACTGGAGACCCAAGCCGTTCTCCTTAAAGAACCCACACATGAACTCATTGAAACAGACTCACTCCCTCTGAGCTCCAGCACCAGAG
Organism: Carollia perspicillata; assembly: GCA_004027735.1. Classification (NCBI taxonomy): domain Eukaryota; kingdom Metazoa; phylum Chordata; class Mammalia; order Chiroptera; family Phyllostomidae; genus Carollia; species Carollia perspicillata. Next base: position 10,322 of record PVKM010000021.1, read on the forward strand.
TAGCAGCTTGAAAGGCACCAGTAGTATAAAGGGAGTATAAAGTGTCAGGCATCAAGGCGGGAGGGGGAAGACAGCCTTCTCCCAGACAGAAAGGCAGGCAGAGGCAATCATCCCTTTTCTGAACCCTCCACTCATAGAGCCACAGAAACACAGAGAGAGAAGGCTGGTGCCATATCTGAGACTCCATCAACCTAGCTAACATTGTCCCTTCCACCCTTGAGATACACAGAGACTCCCCAAGTTACCAGACCACCTAAGCTGTTAACAATAACTTTTCCATATGAATGGCTTGTCTTGGCTCATGATTCACAACTTCCTAAATCCTCTCAAACAATCAACAGCCAACCTCAGCAAATCCCCAGCCCCCAGACCTCTTGCTAAGTGGCCCCAGGCCTGGAACTAGCAGCAGCCAGCCTAGATTTACAGTTTAGCTTCGCCTGGGAATCTCCAAGCCCAACCCAGGCAGCAGCCATCTCAGATTGCTTTATAACTCAGGAAAGGTGGCCCTGGGAAAAATACAAGTGGGGGCTGACCTTGGACTGCACTGCCTGGGAAACCCCAGGGCCAGCACACCCAGTGGCATCTACAGACCATGTCAGATCAACACCACCTTGCCCCTGTACAGCTGATCCTCCATAGAGGGTGGAAGTTGGTGGTCAGTGGTCACAGCCAATCCTTCCAGCTGACTGGCCTGAGTAAATCCCTCCCATTGACCTGTCAATAGCAACCAAGGCTCAACTACAAGAGGAGGGTGTACACAGTTCACACAAAGGGCATACCTCCAGTACCCAGTTTGGGTGATAGGGAAGGCTGTGCCACTGGACCCTACAGGACACCTACTACATTAGTCCATAACCAAGACACGGAGTCAAAGAAGCTCTACCTAACACATAGAAACAAACACAGGGAGGCTGCCAAAATGAGGAGACAAAGAAACATGACCCAAATGAAAGAACAGATCAGAACTCTGGAAGAACTAAACCAAATGGACATAAGCAATCTATAAGATGCAGAGTTCAAAACATTGGTTATAAGGATGTTCAAGGAACTTAGTGAGGACCTCAACAGCATAAAAAAGACCTAGTCAGAAATGAAGGATGCACTAATGGAAATGAAGAACAATTTACAGGGAAACAGCAGTGGAGTGAATGAAGCCAAGAATCAAATCAATGATTTGGAACATAAGGAAGCAAAATAATAATAATAATAATAATAATAACAACAACAACAACAACAACAACAACAACAACAACAACCAATCAGAAAAACAACAAGAAAAAAGAATTGAAAAAAACAACAGTATAAGCAGCCTCTGGGGCAACTTTAAGAGGTCCAACATTCATATCATAGGGATGACAGAAGGAGAAGAGAAAGGGCATGAAACAGGAAAAACTATTTGAAAAACTAATGAAAGAAAACTTCCCTAATTTGGTGAAAGAAATAGACATGCAAGTCTAGGAAGCACAGAGAATCCCATTATGATGGATGCAAAGAGGCCCACTCCAAGACACATCATAATTAAAATGCCAAAGCTTAAAGATAAAGACAGACTCTTAAAACCAGCAAGAGGAAAGAAGTTAGTTACCTACAGGGAAGTTCCATAAGACTGTCAGCTGATTTCTCAAAAGAAACTTCACAGGATAGAAGGGATTGGTAGGAAATATTCAAAGTCATGAAAAAGGGACTTATAGACAAGCTTGCTCTATCCAGCAAAGATGTCATTTAGAGTTGAAGGGCAGATAAAAAGCTTCCCAGACAAGAAAAAAACTAAAGGAGTTTATCATCACCAAACCATTATCATATGAAATGTTCAAGGGACTTATTTAAGAAAAAGAAAATCAAAAGTATGAACAATAAAATGGCAATAAATACATACCTATCAACAACTGAATCTAAAAAACATACTAAGCAAACAAGAAGAACAAAGGCAGAATCATGGATATGGAGAGTGTTTTGATGGTTGCCAGATGGGAGGGGTGAGGGGAATGGGTGAAGGGGTGAGGGGAATGGGTGAAGGGGTGAGGGGATTAAGAAGAACAAACAGGTAGTTACAGAATAGTCATGGGGATGTAAGTATAGTATAGGGAATGGATTAGCCAAAGAACTTATATGCATGACCCATAGACATGAACAATGCTGTAGGGGGATTGCCTGAGGGAGTGAGGGGTGCTGGGTGGAAGGGGGCAAAGGGTAAAAATTGGGACAACTGTGATAGCACAATCAATAAACGATAATTAAAAGTAAAGTGTCTAAAAATAAAAATCTTTAAAAAATAAAAGAGAATTCAAATCTAATATATTTAATCCTTCAAAGGCTGTGCAAAGAAATGCTTCAATATAGAAAATGTTCTTGTTCCTTAAAAAATAGTACATAAGGCTTTTCTCCTAGCTGTAGTCCCCAGTAGTCCACAAATAAAAACAGCCTTTTTAAAAACTAACTGCCTTGGCTAGTTTTTAGGTCACACAGGCCTGGAATGTTTTCTATCCACGGCCAGAAACAGAAACCAAAGACACATGACATTTTTGTTACATAACTAAAGAAAACTATGGACAAAATTATTTTTGCTTCAAATAATAAAGGAACTCCTCTAATGGACAATCTTTGAGATTCCTTTTTCAATTTTGTACTGAGCATTTCACATATTCTCATGGGCCTCAGATATAGAATTAAAATTTTGTTATAATTTAGAAAAAATAAGAAAATAAAAATATTGGTTTTGAATAGACAATTTTTAGGGACTTCTTGTGAAAGCCAAGATGATAACCTAAGATAGAAAACATGCAGTTACTTCATATTAAAATTCACACACAGCCCTGGCCGTGTGGCTCAGTTGAAGCATTGTCCCATACACCAAAAAGGTTGAGGGTCTAATCCCCAGTTGGGGTGCATACAGGGTAGGGGCAACCTACCAATGTTTCTCTCACTCTCTTTCTCAAATCAGTAAAAACATATCTTCAGGTGAGGATTTAAAAAAATTCACATACTGAAATTCTCCATACACTCACACTGCAGACATAGTAAGAAAGAAATGGACAAATGAAAGACTATTTCCCCAACTCTGAAGATGATTAATGTGGTAAGAAATTCCCTAAAATTCATTGGCATGGTTAGTCTACAGCTATTAAGGCCAGGCTCCTTCAGTGACATACTCTCCATTCAGAGCCACAAATCAGTACTCCGGGTCTTCAAAAGGACACTACATTTTTGGATTGGGGATTAGGGAAACAGTCTAGCCATTTGACATGATTTAAACTGGTATCTAAATCAATTCCAAGTGCTTGGTAATGAATGAGCCATGAGTCTTACTTTCTTTTGTCATTTTGATTGGAAACAATCTCTCTAGAGGGGAGCAGAGGAGGAGGAAGTATGGGCTACGGGCTAATCCTGCAAGGTTGGGGAAGAGGCCAGCAATGTATACTGGCTACATCTGCAAGAGAGGAGAATGTAATAAAAATAATATAGCTATTATGTACGGAGTGCTTACCAAATACATGTTAGCAGTTAGGCATGGCTCTGAATACTTTTCATACGATAGCGGTCCTCATAACAATCTTAAGAACTGGTACTATTATTACTACCCTCATTTTACAGATTATAAAACTGAGTCTCAGAGAAAAGGCACTTGCCCCAAATCGCACTTGCTAGTAAGGAAGAGAACCAAGATTTGAACCCAGGCAGTGTAGCTCAGTGGATTGAACTCTGCCCTGTGAACCAAAGGGTCCTTGGTTCAATTTCCAGTCAGGGCACAAGCCTGGGCTGCGGGCCAGGTCCCCAGTAGGGGGTGTGCAACAGGCAACTATACATTGATGTTTCTCTCTTTTTCTCTCTCCTTTCCCCTCTCTCTAAAACTAACTAAATAAAATATTTAAAAAACAAGTTATAGGATGGTGAGGGCAGAAGATATAGAATCTATATCAGCACTGTCCAACAAAATTTTTTGCGATTATGGAAGTGTTCAGTATTTGTGCTAACACTGGAGCCACTAGCCCTGTGTGAAATTGGCTGCTAAGACTGAGCAACTGAAGTTTTAATTTGCTTTCATTTTAATTAATTTAAGTTAAAACATAAAGGGTCACACGTGGCTAGTGGCTCCTATACTGAACAGCACAGGTATAGTAAGAGTCCACACTGATGATCAACTCCAGGAATGTGTATAACACAAACTGCTACCCCTGATCCCTGCCCCTTAGGGTGCCAGGGAACCACCACTCCCTTGAGATGACTTCTTGAGCCACCTCCAATCATGGGAGATTGTGCCCTGCACTTGCATCAACTGAGGGCTTAAAGGCGGCTTAAAGGCAGCTCAAGCACCACCTACTGTCAGCTTTGACAAGACATTGCATTAACCCAGAAGAAGAAGAATGCTTTTTCCAATTGGTTGGTCCAGTATTTTTGTAATTTAGTCACCCAGCAGGGCAATCATTTTGCAATTTGCTCTAGATGTGGTTTGTGCTAGTATATGACCCAACACGCTTTCCCATTTTTCTTACAAAAAATCCAAGGACTAGACCACCATCTATGTCCAGTGTCACCCCAATTGCTATATCTGGGTTACTTTCCTGCACAATCTGCCATGGAATAAGACAGTTTTAAGATGTCTTCCCTTCCTTTCCCTGCCCTCTCTATGGACACAGACCCTGTGATTCTACCAACAATGACTCCAGGGAAAGGAGGAGGAGTTAATAGCATAATCAACACAGGATGTTGCCAAAGTTTAAGGTCTCTTGAAATCCTGTAATAATAGCTCTCCCCAGACTTCACTGCAACATTGTCAGAGCCAGGCTCCTTTTAAGGTTTAGTTCTCTGGCCCCTTCACTAGCATTTCTTTATTTTTTAAAGTGTTCGTTTGTTTGTTTATAAAGAGTTTGTTTATTTATTTATTTATAGAGAGGAGAAGGGAGGGAAGAAGAGAGGGAGAGAAACATCAATATGTGGTTGCCTCTCATGCATCCCCTACAGGGGACCTGGACTGCAACCCAGGCATGTGCCCTGACTGGGAATTGAACAGGCCACCCTTTGGATTGTAGGCTGGCACTCAATCCACTAAGTCACACCAGTCAGGGCCACTAGCATTTCTTTAGAGAGTGAGATGTACTCAATCCTCCTCTCTTTTTGGTCCTGAACTATAATATTCCTGTGGTGTTTATCCCTCCTAGGTCCTCACTCCAGTCTCAAATAGTCTCTCGCTTTGCATCCTACCTACAAAACATTAAAAAACTAATATATGCAGCATGTACCATGTGTCAGGCACAGGGGAAAACAAGACACAGCCCCTGCTTTCAAGGGAGACCACAGTCAGGGGAGGGATACCACTAAGGAAATGACTACACTGTGCCGAGTACTATGATGCAGGAAAGGGCAAGGTGCTGTAGGACACAACGATGATGGGGCACATATATACAGACTTGAGAGGTCAAGGAAGGCTTTGTGGAGAGAAAATGATGTCTGAGGTAAGAGAAGAACAAATGAGAGGTATCCAGGTGACAGGGCAAGACACAGGCTGTGAGGGCACACAGAATGGTTCCACCATTCTGTTGGAATTCCATCATTCTGTTGGAGCATTTGAAGAGTCAGTTTGAGGAACTGAAAAAGGTTCAGTGTGGGCTGAGTAGCAGAGTGCAAGAGGGGTGGGGTCGCCTGGCTTCCCCAGCAGGGCTTTTCATCTTTGCCAGAAGTATGTGAACCCCCAGGTAACTTTAGAGGTTTTTGTTCAAAAATCCATATGACTTTTGCATTCTATTCTATGATCTAGGCATGAGTGTTTTAATATACCAAAAACACTTCTCATCAAGTCATCGGGCAAAATGGACACTCCAGGGTGAAAAGCCATGTTTATCTTACAGCTTCAGAAGTCCTGGACATGGTTTCTGCACTCTATCCAATCCAAAGCAGTTGGAGTGAATGATAGAAAAGGGGACAAGGCCACATGAATAGCAGACTGCCAGCACTAAATCTCCCAGTCTCCCAGCTTGACAGGACAGTGGCTAAATATCTCCATTCCCCAGAACGCTCCTCCCGAAATGCTAGCCTCTGAGAAACCCCCTACATATGCTGTCCACCTTCATCAAAACCTCCCAGTCTCCCCCTGCCACCACCCGAAGCTCCACTCTATCTTCTCACAAGTTTGGCTGTACCTCTGCAACAGCCTTTGTCTTCACTCTTCTTTTTATATAGGTATTTGTGTTGAGCACTGCCTACCCCTTTATATTTTAAGCTTTAGGAGCAGACACATGTTTTTCTCTCAGCTGTCCATTCAGCACTTTGCCCACAATGTGTGTGAATTAACATTTTATCGAATTGAATTGATTAACCTGGTCCTTTCTTCCTTGTCCTGTTGCTAATGACTCTAGGCCCTAAAGCAAAGAAAATGATTAAAGACTGATTGATAACTTTAACAGATGTTGTAGCTATAGTCATAAATACCAACTATTAGTTATTTTGTGGAGAACTAAATTAGTTTTTGACCTAAGAAGCATATAATTTTCCTTTTTAAAGTGAGACACCAGTGATTTATACATTGCTGGTGGGAATGTAAAATGGTACAGCCACTCTAGAAAACAGTTTGGAAGATTATACATTCTGGGATCATTTCTATAGTTTGTTAGTAGAAAACAGTTTGGCAGTTTGTTATAAAACTAAATATGCAATTACCATGGGACCTAACAATTGTATTCTTGGGCATTTATTCCAGAGAAAGAAAAGTTATGTCCATAAATATTTACAGCAGCTTCATTCATCATACCAAAAAATTAGAGACAACCACCCCAGCCAACTGGCTCACTTGGTTGGAGCACTGTCCCAACAGCAAAAGACTGTAAGTTCAATCCCCAGTTGGGGCCTACATGGGAGGCAGCCAATTGATGTTTGTCAAATCAATGTTTGTTTGTTTCTGCCTGTCTCTCTCTCTCTCTCAAATCAGTGAATATATCCTCAGGTGAAGATTTAAAAAATAATAATAAAAACACTAGAAAAATATCCTTCAATAAATTAATGTTTAAGCAAACTGGTACATCCATATCATGGAATACTACTCAGCAACGAAAAGGAATAAACTATTAATACACAAGACAACTTGAATAGATCTCAAGGGTATTATGCGAAGTTTTTTTTTAAGTCTCCTCAAGCAGTTATATGCTGTAAGATTCCATTCCAATAACACTCTTCAAATGACAAAATTATAGAGGTGAACACATTAGTGGTTGTCAGAGATTAGAGACTAGAGGGTGAGGAGGTCAGGGGGAGGGGCTACAGAGGGGAGATGGGTATGGTTATAAAAGGGAAACTCGAGGAATCCTTGTGGTAATGAAACTGTTCTATATCAACACATGTGATAAAACTGCATAGAACTACACATGCACACACAAATGAGTACATTAATAACTTGCAAACACTGAAAAAGTTAGGTGGATTGTACCAACACCAGCTTTCTGGTTTTGACATCATCCTCTAGGTATACAGGATGTTATTATTGGGAGAAGCTGGGTGAAAAGTATACAGGATCTCCTTGTGCATTTCTTTTGCAACATCCTATAGATCTATAATGATTTTTTAAAGTTTTTTTAAGTAGACAAAACCAGATATATTTTCCACTGCAACAAACTGCTCATCTTTTTGGGTGTGCCAAAAATAGGCTGTTCTTTTTGTTTTTGAAACTAGGTTCGATCCAAAGACTCCCAACACCATTACAACTGTCCTTCCCCTTTAAGCAATCTGCTCAAACTTACCAGTAGTAGAGGGTATAGTTAGTGTCAGGACTTGTGTTCCTTCCAGGGAGCCAAGTACACTTTATGTAGCTCAGGTTGTGCCAAATACATCGTAGCTCAGTCACCGCTGACTCAGGATCACCTAGAACACCCAAGAGTTTAGGACCCTCCTTTCCTTATAAGGCAGACTAACCAATCACTCTGGGGCATAGGATGGGTGGGGTATTTCATGCTGCTTTATCCAAATCTAAAATGCTCACAACTTTCTCTGTCACCTCCACATACTAAGAAAACACTTTTATTATTATTGAAGGACCCTAACTCTTACATCCCTAACTGGAGACACAGTTGAAAGGTCAAATAATATTTTAATCATAAGAAATGACTATAGGATTTCTAAATGAATGTGAAAGTACAAACAACCTTTATATATCTACCTATCTTTTTTTCCCACAAATTTGCATGTCATCCTTCCATAGGGGTTATGCTAGCCTTCTCTGTATCATTCCAATCTTAGTCTATGTTCTGCAGAAGCGAGCACTATCTACATATCGCTAAAATAACAAGTTTATCGAGCTATAATTTACCTTCTAACCTTTTGTTCAATACTATCACATCTTGTCCTAAATATTAAACAATTTTCCTGAAGCAATTTGGAAAAAGGTAAGTATAATGTAACTCTTACTAGTTGCCTGTTGTGTGTTATGACTTTAGGAGCCTTAAAATCTTTATAATCTGAAATTTCTACCATTAAAAAGTGTTTTCAGTTGAGGCATCATGTCTCTATATTAAATGCCTCTGTTTAATTGCAAACCTGTTTATCCCCCAGGATCCTTGAAGTGCTACTGTACTGAGTCATCATCAACCATTTTACTGTCATAATACAATTTAGCTTTTTTCAGATTATTTATTAAACTCCTAAAAATGAGAATTGGATAGTTGTTTTAAACCATGCTCCCACCCTCCTAACAGTACCGAATTTTATAATTTTACAAATACTACTTCATATACCTCTTTATTGATTTGACAAATAGAAACATCCATTTGTTGTTCCATTTACTGATGCATTCATTGGTTGATTCTTGTATGTGCCCTGACCGGGGATCAAACCCACAGCCCTGGCATATTGGGATGATGCTCTAACCAACTGAGCTACCCAACTAGGGCCACTTCATACACTTTTGATCATTGCAAGGCAAGTAGACAGAATGGTCTGGAGAACATGCTACATTGCGCTAAGGTCTGGAGGTAGGACATAGGCCCTGCACAACCAAGGTGGCAACATACTATTAATGGATAATATGTACAGACCATTTACTCTTTACCAGTAACTATTCTAAGCACCTCAAATATATTGACTTCTGTAATCCTTTCAACAGTCGTGATAGGTAGGTACTATCATTATCTCCACTTTACCAATTGAGGAAACTTAAGGGAGGAAGAGCTAAGTAATCTGTCTATAGTCACACAACTAGAAACTGGCAGAACTGAGTTTTAAAGTTGGACCTTTGGCTCTGGTAGCTCTGCTCTTAACCAGTATGTGCTGTTCCCTGCATGCAACATAAAAGCCAGAAGGATACTGGGTGATGGGTGGGAAAACAGCTGGGGGACAATGATCAACCTAAGCACTTGACAGCTTTTCCTCAGGCTAATCTGGAATTGGAGCCAGGCCAGCAGTTCATTTTCCTTCTTTAACATCTTTCCCCAAATATATACGGTATATCAAACCAATCTCTATATACTGAGGAAGATAGTACATATTTTGAGTTTTTTTTTTAAAGCACTGAACCCGGAATCTAAAGACCTGCAGCAATTTACTCAGTTTCCTTATAAAATGGTAACAGTAACAATAATATATGACTTGCTCACTTCACAAGGTAAGCTTATGAGGCTTGATTTAGGGAAAGTTTGTGTGTGCGTCATTTTCCAAATTATTAAGTGCTATATAACTATTATGGATTATTATTCAAGGTTTCTGTGAGCACTTGGGAAGCAGGATGTCCTCTTATTGATCACTGTGTTGCTACCGCCTAGAACAAGTGCTTGAAACCTATTAGACTCAGCAAATGTTTGCAACTGATGAATTAACGAGCACTGAACATAAGTATATGGATAATTTGGGTTTATTCTCTATATATCAAGAGAAATTGCTTTCAGTTGTTACCTTCAGGGGGTGAGATGCACTTTTCCACTAAAGTGCTAGGATTGTCACTTTCATTGGCGCTGCACTGGGACCCCACTTGCAGACAAATCTTCTCATTCAGGGGCATTTCTTTTGAACGATGAGTTTCTGGAGCAATTTTCTAAGGTTAGGAAATAAAAATAGGGGTTGCTATAGCAAACACACAGAAATACACTTATGTAATAAAACAGTAGCATGTGGACATGTATAAAAAATGGAGTTATCCAATGGTATAGATAACTTATCTCAACCTAGGGTGATTTTGCTTCACCCACCACTCTAGGGGACCTTTGGTCATGTCTAAGAACACTTTCAGTCGTCATGACTTGAAGGGAGATGCTACTGGCATTTAGTAAATAGAGGGCAAGGATGCTGCTAAACACTGTACAATACACAGATCAGCCCTGGTTGGTGTGGCTTAGAGGATTGAGCACTGGCCTGTAAACAAAAGGGTCACCAGTTCAATTCCCAGTCAGGGTACATGCCTGGGTTGTGGGCCAGGTCCCCAGTAGGGGGTGCATGAGAGGCAACCACACATTGATCTTTAACTTCCTCTCTTTCTCGCTCCCTTCCCCTTTCTAAAAAAATAAAGAAATAAAATCTTCAAAAAGAATTTAAAAATACAAAGATCAGCCTTCCCTCCCCCCTACAATAAGACTTATCCTGCAACAAATGTCAGGGGTGCCACTATTAAGAAACCCTAGTCTTGATAAAAGATAATTTACCACTTTTTAAAGAGATTTTTTGTTTTATTGAACTTTTTAAATGTATATACATCATGACATTTATCTCTAAAACCTGCCACACTAAAACATCAACTGTTTAAAAGCAATTCGAAAGTAAAAACAATAATACTGTCAGAATTCAATTCCAAACACACGCAGTATACCATCAAGATCAAGGAGAAAAATTACTTCCAGACAAGATGGAAGTGTATGTAGATACACTTTGCTTCCTTGCAAAACCAAAAGAAGAACTACAACCAATTTAAAAACAAAAAAGCAACCAGAATTGCCATGAAATGGCACTGTATGGAAGTCCAACAACCAAGGAGTTAAAGAAGAAACATTCATCCAGACCGGTAGGAGGGGCGGAGACAGGCAGCTGGGGCAGAGAGGGTTCGTGGCAAGGCAGTGGCTGGCATACCAGGTTGGGGAGGCAGCAGCTGGCTGACCAGGTAGTCCCACATTCAAGGATGGATAAACCAGGAAGAACAATTAGGGAGCAAGACAGACCAAGAAACCCAGGGTTCCAGCACAGGGAAATAAAACCTCAAAATCTCTGGCTGTAAAAACTTGGGGGGCTGCGGCAGTGGGGGGAACCCACAGTCTCACAGGATAGTCCATTGGAGGTATCCACGAGGTCCTAGAACATACACTAACCTACCCACCCTGGAATCAGCACCGGAATGGTCCAATTCGCTTGTGGGAAGTGGAGGAAGTGACTAAAAGTGGGGTGAGAGCTGAGCAAGTGGCATTGTTCTCTTGGACCCCTCTCCCACATACAGTGCCCCAGTGCAGCCAAGTGGCTTGCCCAGACCTGGTAAATACCTAAGCTTCTGCCCCGTACAACATAACAGGTGCATGAAGACAAAGAAATATGGCCTGAATGAAAGAACAGATCAAAACTCCAGAAAAAGAATTAAGCAATGAGGAGATAGCCAATCTATCTGATGCAGAGTTCAGAACGCTGGAAACCAGGTTGCTCATAGAAATGATGGACGCAAAATAAAGTAAGAAGTAAAGACTATCAAAGTGAAATAAAGAAAAATATACAGGGAACCAACAGTGAAGGGAAGGAAACTGGGACTCAAATCAATGACTTGGACGAGAAGGAAGAAGCAAACATTCAACCTGAACAGAATGAAGAAACAAGAATTCAAAATAATGAAGAAAGGCTTACAAACATCTGGGACAAAGTTAAACATTCTACCAGCTGAATCCTAGGGGTGCCAGAGGTGAAGAGGAAGAGCAAGAAACTGATAACTTGGAACTTCCAGCCAAGATGGAGGCGTAGATGGAAATACTGTGCCTCCTCACACAACCAAAATTAAAGACAACAAAGATTTATAAACAATAATACAACCAAAACACTAAATTGAACTACGGAAGTGTGACAACCATTTAACCAGATGGGTAAGAGGGGCGGAGTCAGCGGTGGGCAGAGAGGAAACAAGGCAGGAAAAGGCAGTGGCTGGCAGACCAGGAGTGCAGGCGGTGCCTGCACTGGGCTCACAGACCCCAGACACGGGGAGGAAACGAGCAGGGCAGTTGGCCATTGGCAGTCACACATTTGTGCGCAGATAAACTAGTCAAGAACTGGCAGTGAGACGGACCATGCAGCCCAGAACCCCAGCGACGGGAAATAAAGCCTAAAAACACCAATTAAAAAGGTGCTGGGAGAGACTCTCAGCCTCACAGGAGAGGTTGTTGGGGAGACCTGCAAGGTCCTGGGGATACCCGCAAGGTCCTGGAGTGTGCATAGGCCTGCACACCTAGGAACCAGCACCTGGGGGGCCCAATTTGCTTGTGGGAAGCAGCAGAGGGGATGCAAATCTGAGAGAGTGCGGAACAGGCACCATTGTTCCCTCACTGACCCCACCCCCACAGACAGCGTCACAACCCGGCGACTAGGTTGCCCCGCCCCGGTGAACACCTGAGGCTCTGCCACCCGTATGTAACAGGCTCCACCTGACGAAATATGACTCAAACAGAAGAACAGCTCAAAGCCCCAGAGTCAATACTTTTAAGTGACCAAGAGATAGCCAACCTATCACATGTACAGTTCAAAACATTGGTGATCAGGATGCTCACAGAACTGGTTCATTTTGGTCGCAAGTTAGATGAAAAAATGAAGGTGATGATAAGTGAAATGAAGAAAAATGCACAGGGAACCAATAGGGATGGGAAGAAAACTGGGACTCAAATCAATGGAGTAGACCAGAAGGAAGAAAGAAACAACCAAACAGAAAAGAATGAAGAAACAAGAATTCAGAAAAATGAGGAGAGGCTTAGGAACCTCCAGGACATCTTTAAACATTCCAACATCCAAATTATAGGGGTACCAGAAGGGGAAGAGGAAGAGCAACAAGTGGAAAACTTATTGGAACAAATAATAAAGGAGAACTTCCCCAATCTGGCAAAGGAAATAGACTTCCAGGAAGTCCAGTAAGCTCAGAGAGTCCCAAAGAAGTTGGACCCAAGGAGGAACACACCAAGGCACATCATCATTACATTAAAGATTAAAATGAAGAAGAGAATTCTAGAAGCAGTAAGAGATAAGGGGACAATCAACTACAAAGAAGTTCCCATCAGACTGTCAGCTGATTTCTCAAAAGAAACCTTACAGGCAAGAAGGGGCTGGAAAGAAGTATTCCAAGTCATGAAAAGCAAGGACCTCCATCCAAGATTGCTCTACCCAGCAAAGCTTTCATTTAGAATGGAAGGCCAGATAAAGTGCTTCCCAGATAAGGTCAAGGTAAAGGAGTTCATCATCACCAAGCCCTTATTATATGAAATGTTAAAGGGACTTATCTAAAAATTAGAAGAAAATCAAAACTATGAACAGTAAAATGACAACAAACTTCCAACTATCAATAACTGAACCAAAAACCAAAAACCAAAAACAAACTAAGCAAACAACTACAACAGGAACAGAATCACAGAAATGGAGATCACATGGAGGGTTATCAGAGGGGAGGTGGAGGGGAAGAATGGGGGAAAAGGTACAGGGAATAAGAAGCATAAATGGTAGGCACAAAATAGACAGGGCAAGCTTAAGAATAATACAGGAAATAGAGAAGCCAAAGAACTTATTTGTATGACCCATGGACATGAACTAAGGGGCAGAAATGCTGGAGTGAGGGGGGATACAGGGCAGAGGGGGTTAAAGAGAATAAAAATGGGACAATTGTAACAACATAATCAATAAAATATACTTAAAAATACATCAAGGTGGAAAAGACTGCTCTAAGAATCTAGTCATCCTGCCCTGGCTGGTGTAGCTCAGTGGATTGAGCCATGGACCTGGGAACAAAAGGGTCGCCAGCTCAATCCCCAGTCAGGGCCCATGCCTGGGTTGCGGGCCAGGTCCCCTGTAGGGGGCATGTGACAGGCAACCACACATTGATGTTTCTCTCCCTCTCTTTCTCCTTCCTTTTCCTGCTCTCTAAAAATAAATAAATAAAATATTTTTTAAGATAATCTGGTCATTCTGGTCACCTGTCAGGAGAGGAAGTACAGAAATGGGACCTTGGGGCCAAAGAGAGACTTTTCATTAAAAATCCTTCTGTACTGTTTGACCATTTTGACTATCTTACATATCCACATAAATCTTAAGGGTTGATGGATGCCCTGAGTATACCACGCTCTTTTTCTCAAAAGTAGATAAGCATTCTGGAACCATAGAAATCCAACTTAAAGACAGCATACAGAGATAAATCACAAATCTGGTTATTATGATTTAGAATAATAAGATTAAAAGGCTCCTCAGGAAAATGTCTGCCAAGGTGACAGAGTTGGAATAATTATGAATGGAGTTGCTTTTAATCAGAGCTCCAAGGAGTTTCCTGTTTTGCAATAGTTTCTGACTCAAGTTGGAGACAGCATTAGCTTTTACATACGTGCCAATGGCCACGAAAGGGAAATTGGTCACAGCTACCTCTATTTACCACCCAAGGGCACTATTCTGCCATATCTCATGCCTGCTGCCTGCTGAACATAAGGGCAAGTGTGAGATATTCCCAAAAGCAGCACATAAGGATGCCCTCTGAGAGGTAGCTAGCATATCGTGAATTTATGAATAGCGAAGACATGAAAACAAATCACTTTACAGAGACTGAACGGCTCTTAGGCTGTTCAGACAAGACAGCCCTCTGAAAAGGGAGTTAGCTTGTCAGCCCTGGAAGAAAACAAAGTGAAATGTCTGCTACCAAAATTCTGGCTGGGAGACAAGGGAGGGTGATTTAGCTCCGTGGACATTTGAGTTTTCTGTCCTGTCAGCAAAGCTATGCGTTCCCTCGGTGAGGCCTCTGGCTATTCTTAGGCAAGTACATATTTGTAACTCATTCCTAATTCTTTGCCAAGAAGCCTAGTTATCATTTGGCTTTCAATACAGTTGCTGCCAACAGGGATGGAACACACCAGTTAGGACAAAAGAAGGCTATCTACAATATTTCACCTTTATCATTTTCATGGCAAAGTAAGGAAGTGGCCCTTGAGAGGTGAATGTGTGCTGAGGAAATGAAGCATCTCAGCCTGTGCAGCTGAAAACCAGCCCAAGGATCGTGGTAATGGTGGCAGGAAAGCTCTGAATGCAAATTTCACTGGCCTCACAATTTTATTATGCAGAAGTCCTACACACTAAGTCCTCACTTAACGTCATCAGTAGTTCTGCACCTTTAAGTTTTACCATAGGTTAACTGATATAAGAGTTGAGTTTGTATGGCATCTCATCAATGTTATAACAAAATGACGTTGAACAAAACAATGTTATTCCAGGACTTCTTATATACCGAAGGAGCCCTTTATATACTGAAGGAGCCACTCTGACCCAAGGATCATTGGTAATTCTTGTTTAGAAGCTACATTTGTCCTTTGTAGATACCAGGGGCAAATGTGCAGTGAAATGCCATGTATCAGAATCACTATGGAAAAATCTCAGTCCTCTTATTATATTAGATACTGTTCCAGGGAGAGGGCTGTGGAATTCTATTATGTATTTTTATTATAATGGAATCTTTAATTGAAAAAATACTTCACTACCTAAATTTGAACCTTATGTTTTGGGAATAGGAATAATACAATGACTTAGAAAAGGCATGGTAGGGGGAAAGAATCATCTTTTTAAAATCTCTTTCAAAGCTTAAGGTAAATAATATTAAATTGGCATGAATAAAATAGGAACCTGAATTGTCAGTGATTGTCAAGTCAACCACACCTCTTTCTATCAGACAAGGAACTAAAGCCCTCCCCGCAGATCCTGATGAGGTATGCATGATGGCACCCATGTGACTTTCAGCTATGGTGACTCATTGCACTGGTAGCTAGCTGCTGTATGACATTATGCTCCACCCATCAGAGAATCTGGCCTCCTTTCAAAATTTTATCAAAAACCAAGACAAGAGCCCTGAACTGATCTCTTCCTCTTAGGACCAGTGTTAATTTGGCTGGATCAAACCTTTCCCAAGTTGTAGATTCCTTTCTCAGAAGGAACGAACCATGGGTCAGCTTCAGCTCTGCCTCTCAGGATGCCTGGACAGAACAACAACCTTTTAATTTATTCACCTAGTCAGACTTACCTATCTCTTGGTGAGGAAAGATATCTAAAATCTGAGTCCACATCCTTGCACTTGCCAGATTGAGAAACTATTACAGAATATTAAAACAGTGGTGGAGGATAGCCACTTACCTATTTTTTTTTATTTCTGAGAATTATTCATAAATCCTTGACTCATCTTAATGACCCTTCAACCTTAAGACTAAAAATGAACTCATTTAGCAACTTAAGACCTTAAGACATTCAAATAAGCCCTTTAAAATGTAGAAGCTATCATAATGCCACTTCTTCAATATGCTTCAAAGGATATATGCACCCTGCTTTTATCTTATGATGTTAATGCTGAGTCCAAAGGACAGAAAGAGGAAAGGAAAATTACTCCTGCCATTTATGCTCAGCCTCAAGATTGTAACCTTCAACAGATCCAGACAGAAAGCACCCCCCAGCACTAATTGGAAGGAATAATCCACATTCATCACAAATGCAGGATTGACAATGACCAATGCTGTCAAATGGCTGAAATCAATGACTTTAAGCAAAGATCACCCTTTATGATCTCCTCAGGGGCAAAATGGAGGGAACAAGATTAAGTGATAATATTATCCATAAAAGTAACAACTGCTTATGTTTCAACAATTATTAAGATTAATAATGCTGAAAGCTAATAATTGTTGAACACTGACTCTGTGCCAGGTGCATTACAAACATCATCTCCTTTTAATACACACAACCTTCATATGAAGTAGGTACATTTGACGGTTGAACAATTGTAGGGAGGGTAGGAGCACCAACCCTCACCCCTAGCAGTCTAAAATCCTCATATAACTCTTCACTTATAGCCGGCCCTTTGAATAACCAGATTCAACCAACCATGGGCTGAAAACAGCATTTTCAATCCACAGTTGGAAAACAGTGGTTGGGAATGCAAAAATACTGCTTTTGAGCTATAGTTGGTTGAACACACAGAGACAAACCTGGCACATATGAAGGGCCAGCTGTACTTATTGAAAAAAAATCCTCACATACATGAACCTGTGCAGTTCTAACCCATGTTGTTCAAGGGTCAACTGTACTCTTACTAGCTGATTCCTCTACCAGCCTTTTACGAACAAGAAAACGGAGGCTCAGAGAGGTTAAGTGACTTGCCCAAAACCACACAGCTTTAAAGGGAAAGAGACAAAATTTCAAATCCAATTCTGATTCCACTACCTCCTAAAGTTACTTTTATAAGTCTAAATTTCTGTAAGTATACTGAGAAATAAATCCAATTTCTAGGCTAGAATATCACTTGACTGATCCTTGACCATAGATAACAGCCTAAGGAATAGGAACCTGTTACAAAAAGAGTGACCTCTGCTCAGGGTTTCAATTAGATACTTAGGAGAGTCTCAAGGGTCTTTCCCGAAATTTCTCAAGATTGAACTACCAAAAAATGCTACTAAGACTCTTAAATGCCTAAAGCACCTCCTTAGGAACAAGAGGAAACCAACATTGTGAAAAGCAGAACTCTGACTACACAAGTTTCACTTGCTAGAAATACTACAGGCTTCCGCATTTAGAGGACCTCTTTTAAAACGTAAATGCTTTTGACCAGCCGTCATTCTTTAACACTTAACACTTAAACCTCAATTAGCACCTCAGCAAGAAAAGGTCCGAGAAGGCAGATTAGGACATTTTCCTCAAGAGAAAGAGCCTATTCCATCCTCACTTTATCAAGCCTTCACATACATTATTCTCCATGCCCCAGCAAAACCAGGGACATGAGTAGAGCCACACTTGACACACAAGGAAACTGAGGCACAGAGAGGTCTTTTCAATTTAAGTAATTTACATCAAGCCACTGAGCTTGCTAAGTGGCACACTAGATAAAACTTAGTTCTCCTGCCTCTTCCTGCCACCAAAATGCTTGAACTGGTGATTTCACAATTCACTGCTTCAAAATACTGTCACAAATAACAACATCTCATTTGGCCTCCTCAAAATCCTGGACAAATTCAACCTCCAACATTCCCTGACTCCTCCATATACACCCCCACTGAAACAAGGTATAAAGATATGACAGTTTTGAACAAATGATCTGATGCTTTGAAGAATCTGTCCATCTGAAGGGGCTACAAACCAATAAAGCCCAGGAGAAAACTCTGTTACATAAAAATAACATTTAAAAAAACGAAATTATGCCCTGGCTGGTGTGGCTCAGTGAACTGAGAACCAGACTGCTAACCAAGGGGTTGCCGGTTCGATTCCCAGTCAGGGCACATGCCTGGGTTGCAGGCCAGGTCTCCAGTAGGGGAGTGCTCTAGTGGCAACCACACACTGATGTTTCTCTCTCTCTCTTTCTCCCTTGCCCTCTCTAAAAATAAATAAAATCTTTTTTAAAAAACCTGAAATTATCCAATCTTGTTAACAAAAATTCACTGAAATGAGCCAACCACAGCTGACTGGAAAGGCTGAAAGTTCCCCTCATTTTTCCTTAGGCATCACAAAACCTTCTAGTCAATCCCGCCTGCTAAGTACAACTTTTTTTTTCACTTGCCATTAAGCCCTTTCCTTTGAATCGCAAAGTTCTTGTATGTCATATCTGTGCATGTGACTAGCAAGATGATGAATGTGAAAATTCCCTGACAAACTGAAAGTGTTATATAGATACAAGGCTTTAGGCAGGAACACAGGAGCCAATTTTAACATAATTATTTATTGAGTGCCTAATAGATAAAGGTATCTAGTATTTCCTATCAGATGGACTCAAGTATCAGAGAATCTCAATTGCATCTGATTATCAAATAATTAGCAAATAATTTCATGTGTTCAATTTTTTCAACAGTTGTTTTTGTAATTTTCCCAGTTACAAATTTAGACATAGCCCAAAATAAAATTCTCACCTTGAAACAAGATTAGAATTTGGTTTATTCTTTTTTAAAATTTTTTTACTTATTGATTGACTTTAGAGAGAGAGAAACATCAATTCATTGTTCCACTTATTAGGTATTCACTGGTTGATTCTTATATGTGCCTTGATTGGGAGTCAAACCCGTAACTTTGGCATACAGACAGCATTCCAACCAACCGAGCTACCTACCCAGCCAGGACAAAATTTGGCTTATTCTTGGCTCCAATTCATAGTGTTCATTTTACCTCATCAATTCTGTATGTTTCAGAAAACTTACCTTATCCTGCTTGTTGCCAAAATGACTAAAATACCATAGACTACAATTCGGGCTGGCTCCCTCTGGAGGATTCCATGTCCATATTACTGTGCAGAGGTTTTCAACAGAAACACTCAAATTTGTCACAGGTGGCTGAGTTTCTGTTCAAGTCAAGCACAAGAAATAAATTTATCAACATCGGCCAGTTTTAGGGGTGGTTTGTTTAATTCATTACTCCAACTCCTAGATGCCAAGAATAAGAAAACTGGGTAGAAATATCTAATGTTTATTGATATTAATACTTAGAACTCTCCACATATTTATCTGTTCAATCCTCACAATCTTATGAGCTAGGGACTATCAGCCTCATCTTAAAGATGAGGTGACCGAGGTATAGGGATGTTGAGTCACTTGTCCCATATCCTAGTGAATGACAGAGCTGGGTGGAAATCCAGAAATTCATGTGGTTCCAAAGCCACATTCTTAACTACTTGCTATACAAAGAAGTGTATATTCCTAAGTCTTCCTCCTGCAGGGATCTGGGCTTCCCCACACTTGGGATCCATGTCTCCCTCCATAAAGTCACTTCCATCTCAGCAGTTCTGCCAGTGAGCTTAAGCAGCTCATCTGTGTGATCTGGCAGTTGTTTCAATAACTTTTCTAAAGAAGTACTGAGGAAGGAAGATTAATAGCCCTTACTGTTCCCCTGGGGTCTGACACTAAACAGCTGGAACTGTACCTTTGATTAATCTGAATAGAAGAAGAAAAGAGCAGAAACTGTGAACCAGTACCTTAAAAATGTATTTCATTTGGAGAAAACTCAGCACTGTGTCCACTATTTACTGACTATTATTTTGTACCCAGCCCTAAGATCAGAGAAAGGACTTTACTGCTTCAGCCCAACACAGGGAAATAGGTTGTGCAGGGGGCATCATTTCAAACTTTCCTAAGAACTTCTCTCCTGAGGCCAGGACTACCAGGTATACAGGAATGCTCTGTCCTAGCTTTACAACCTTTCTGTGAATTGAAACTTATTCCAAAATAAAGTTTATTAAACTATTTTTAAAACAACCCCCCCCCCAAAATTGTCTCTGCAGTGGCAAACTTAATCATTATTAAGGAGTACAGTTACGTTAATTTGTCAATCCATAGTTATATCTCATACGCTATGCTACCACTTTGGAGTGCACTGGGCATCTTACAAAATCTGCAATACTTGCAGCATTACTTTCCTCTTTAACAGCACAAAAAATTCCATGTGCCCCCACAAATATCAACCCCACAGGCGCTAAGTAGTTGGGATTTCCTCAATAGTCAATTTTGTACATACACATAGCAGCCTACAGAGGCCCTTGACGCAATATTCATCCCCTCTTTCCTGACTCTACTACCATTAGACTTTCAGGAAGGTAGACCAGAGGCCCATATGTGGGAAGGAGCAGTGCACAGCATGGATGTGCTGTGGAAACAGGTTTGTGGAAACAGGGATTCCCATTGTAGTTCATGCCAAACCAGCTAGTGCTGGGGAGCACCAATGGCTCAGGCTATAGGATTTTAAGTGATGACAGGAGTGTACAACTATTCTGTTTTGGCCCTTCGAACCCTATATTAGTGATGTTTCTGAAGACAAATCATTTGTCAGGTATAGGGCCTGTAATAAAAACCTCTCTCCTACAGAAGACTACAATCTACTTTAAGATTCTCTGCCTTATTTTGCAGGTTCCAGAACCACACGGCAGCAAACTTCCTAAAACAACCTTCCCACCTACCTCCCACTGCCACACAAAAAGTAAAGCCCTGATAATAAAAAATATTACGTGTTTATGGTTCCCTTAAATCAGACTGCAATTTTCAAGTACTTTAAGACATTTTAAAGTCTACTTTTAACTTCCATATTCTAATAGACAAATAGCCTGCCCTATTTCCAATCTCATAAATGAATTTAATTTTCCCCCCATCTGTTTTGAAGTGTCTTTTAGTCAGATGCATTGTTTTGCATTTTAGGCTACTTGTGGATATCCGCCATCCTTTCTTTTCCCCTAATGGCTCCTTCCATGTCTCTTGAGATTTTTCTTCTTCCTATACTTTAAAACACACACATACACACAGATACACACACAATGAAACTTCGAATACAGTCTCAAAATATTTAAATTATATGAATACATGTGTATGTGTGCATAATACATCCAGACATCTACATAAATAGTGGAGACTGTACTTCTGGCTCACATGTGGTAGGACACAGAATTTCAGTATAGTGTAATGACTAAGATCATGGACTGTGGAGCCAGACTGCCTGAGTTCATATGCCTGCTCTGCTACTTACTAGCTGCCAAGGTACTTAACCTCTCTGTGCCCCAGTTTCCTCATATATAACATGAGGATGATCATAATAACCTAACGATTATTATGAAGATTATATGAGTTAGTAGAGATACAATGCTCAGAACAATGCCTGGCATAGGCAAGTGCTAATAAATGTTAGCTGCTTTCTTTTCCTCTGAAGAGACAAAACTGTTCTAAATAATTGCTTTGGTTTTGTCCGAAAGTGATAATACGCCCATGGCCTTTGAGAGAGAACATCTCTCTTGTGCCTGATAAGCTTTCCTTAGGCATTTCATTTCACCCATTTCTTAGAAGTGGATCACTGACTTCAGAAGGCAAAATGGGAAGGAGAGATGGACTCAAGTAGCTCCCCCAACTAAACTGCAAACCTCAAGTGAGTCTGTATGATCATCTAGCACAATATCCTATTCTAATTAGGAATTAACACAATCAGTGCTCTTTTTAATAAGGCATATTGATTAACTAATAGTTTTGCATTCATATTTTGGGAAAAGTTAAGGATTTCACAAGAATCAATTGCTTTCCCTTTTTTCTTGCACCATCATCTCTCTCTCTCTGACATCCTAATCATACTGATGTGTTCTGCTGGGCACCCACAAGGCAACCAGTCATGATACTGGACAGGTGTTCACAGGACAACTTTCTAGTGGACACCCTCAACCCTAGATTTCTACATAGCTTCATACTCCAGTGATTCCCCTCACCCACTTAAATCTCCCTGCTTGCTTCTCCTCCAATGTCCACTCTGCCCCCAACTCGGGGCCTTCAAGGGCAAATGAAGCTCTTCTGCCTGGACTGACTTTGCCAATGCACCCTCCTGCCAAGCTGGGCTCCTCGCTGATCACAAAAGAACACTCTCACCCTCCCACACTGGGGTCTTTGCTCCTGTTATCCAACCCCCCCATGGGAAAACTTCCCCACCAATCCAAATTCCACACATCTGAAGGTCTAGCTCAAGTTTTACCACTTTCATGAAACCATCAGCGCTCACAGTTCTCCCTCTTCTGATTATTACTCCCTCTCCCTCTCCTTCTTATTACTGTTTGGATCACACAATCTGGCAATTCTAAAGCAAGTCTCCAATCCATGATCATTCGCTTCATATCAAGTGGCCTGTACATACTTTCATGGATTCCAACCAGTCCTATCCTGCTGTTCTGGAAGGCGCCCTGTTCCTCTGCCAACCAAGGATTCCCCTCACTTCTAAACACAGAGGCACTGATACAGTGGTTAAGGCCTCTGAAATCAGGCTGCTGGGGTTGGAAGCCTGGCTCCTCCACTCTACCATCGGTGAGACGTCGAGCAAAACTCTTCACTTTGCTTCAGCTTCCTCATGTACAAAATGTGAATAATAACAGCACCTACAGGATGGGTTTTGTGCAAACATTAAATGAAATAGTACAAGTGAAAAACTTAGAACACTGCCTGGCACAGAGTAAACACTATATAAATCCTAGCTGGTGTTATTAATTCACACCACAATGTGAGCTACCAATCTAAACAGACCAAACTAAGCTGGTAACACAATCATTCTCTAACCTCTCAAGATTAGGGCTAGAAGAGCCCTTAGAACTTACAGAGTTCGACCTTCTCCTTCCACAGAAAACTGCTGCACAAGGGAGGGAAAATGCCTAGCCCTGGGTCCCACAGCTGGGAAATGTCAGACCACTAAATCGCAAGTGACCTGACTGTTTCTTTCCTTTCATCATACCTCAAATGCAATGCTATTGATATTTCCAATGGGGAAAAAAGGGTCTGTATTCTAAGAAATCAAGTTACAATTCAGTTGAGGTTGCTAGTATTGTCTAGAAGGCCAGCTGTTGTTTCAGGTGTGTGTGGGAGGGAGTCTGTGACAGGGAGGATGCTGGAGTAGCACTATGAAAATCAGGGGACTAGTGAGATGGGTGACCCTAGACAAGCCCCTTCTCTTCACTGGACAGCAGTTTCCCCAAATAATTATAGGAATCAGATCTTCCCAACAGAACTAGGGGCACCTGGGGGCAAGGATGATACTGTACACACTGCGGTTATAAGCAAATGTGCAGAGCCTGGCTGAGTACTAAACTAGGCAGACACTTGAACAATTATTGAGTGACAAATTTCAAACCTCTCTACTCAGATGCCACCTTTTCAATGGGAACTCCATCCTCTTTACAATGGCAAGCGTCTTCCCAGCTTTTGTTTTTCTATATAGTAATTAGCACTATCTGACAGACTTTATATCCTCCCCTATATTCCCTCCCAATTGTACCAATAGCAGATAAGCCCTACAGGGCAAGGACTTGATCTGTTTTGCTCACCTCTGCATCCTCAGCCTCTAGAATACTGCCTGGCACCCAACAGACTCTGCATGTGTTTTGCTGACCAAATTAATTGAGAATGTCGAGGTTTCCTAATCAGCATTTCAACCGAGGTTTCAAAGCAAAACACACTGGTGAAAATGCAGTAAGCAAATGGTGGGCGTTTGTGTCAATATGGTAACAAAAACTTTTCAAATTTGGACCTACTGTCATTGCCCACAATGTCCAGAAGGCCGTGGGGAAATCATCGGCCCCTAACTTTTCATGTTAATTCTGACGGGTTAAATGAAAGCTGCTGCATAGGGTAATGGGTTTACGTGAACTCTCTGTACTTTCTTTGCAGCTTTTCTGTAAATAGAAAATTGTTCCAAAATATAAAAGTTACTAAAGGGGGAAAAAGCATCCGCCTGGATGCTACTACGGATCTGGAGTTCCCAACGGATTTCTTGGATGCCAGAGGAGGCCGTGACTGACACATCCTTTTCCTACGAGGCCAAGGATCTTTATTTAGAGATTCCCTTCACTGGACGCGGCTCGCCCGGGCCTCGATCGCCGTCCCCGCTGGCTCCCAGCCCCTCACCCTCTCCTGGACTCACAGTCCACATTCTGGGTCCTGCTCTCCCGACCCCCGACACCGCAGGCGTGTTTAGGTCCCGCACCCCGGCGCCAGGCTCCTTGGCTTTTCCGATGGCACAACGAAAGTGCGGTGTTGAGTCTTTGTCCTCCCGCTCCGCAGTCGCCGCCTGCGATCTGGAAAGCCCGGGCGCCCCTTGGTTCCCCAGCTGGAAGCGGGCGCCGGAGGCTGCCGTTGCCGAGCGCTGGGTGTCAAGAGAACAGAGTTCGGCGCCCACCCCCGTCCCGGCCCTCGGCCCCGTGGAGCCCTCGCCCGCAAGTCGCCCGCGCACCACTTCTCCCCTTGCTCCAGGCCCGGCGACAGCACTTACCCGTGGGCGCGGTGTTCCCACTGCTGGCAGTGCAGAGGAGCAGTGCCCACAGCCCACAGAGCCACGCCGGCAGCTCCATGCAGCCCCTCGCCTTGGAGCCCGGCGGGCAACGGCAGCCTCACCAGTCTCCGCCTCCTTCGCTCCTGCTCCCACTTCCCGGCTCCACCGCCCCGGAGGCTGGGGCCGGCGCAGACGGGAAGGGCCGCCCCGCCCACCGGCCGCAGGTAACCTAGGCAAGCGAGCACAGGCGGGGGCTGGGCGGGGCGGCTCCCCAGCTTCGCTGCGCCGCACCTGGCCGCACCGCCTCCTGGACCTTCCGAAGTCTCTTCTCGGGCCAAACAGACTTCCTTGACCAAGTCTTGGCCCAGCCCCAGCGCCTGCGGGTCGCCCCCTCCCCCACGCGCTCAGGCCGGCGACGCCGCTGCGTGCCAACTTGCAGGGCCTCAGAGGTGCAAAGGACTGTGCTCTGCTGGACACTAGGACAAGGCTATCTACGGGAAAGAGCTTTGGCCGGGGAGTCCAGAGACGTGGCTTCCGATCATTGGCCTCTGAACCATTGTTTTCTAAACTGTGACTCCAGGGTTAGTAATCCCAGCCCGATTTAACAGGCTGGACTAGGAAGACCACAGATGGGACGTGGCGGGAGTGGCTTTGTGAAAAGGACCAAAGGTATATTTGAATAATAATAGATAATGAGTCGGTTGGGAGGAAAGCACAGCTCTAAATATGAGGGTCAGTGCCATACTATATACAATGGATTTTTAAAAGCACGCAACTAACTTTCTACATGTGTCTTTTCCATGAGTATGTATTCAGAGGATGGAAAGTAAGGTAGGATACACTTTCAATAGAGAAAGTGGGTCATTGAGGCTGAGAATAGAGGAAAATAGGGACACTTTATTCATTTCCTATTGCTGTTATAACAAATTACCACGAATTTACTGACTTGAAAGAACACAGTTTTATTACATTAAAGTTCTGGAGGTCAGAGGTCTCATTGGGCTAAAATCAAGGCTTGGGCAGAACTGCCTTCCTTCTAATAAGTTCTAAGGGAGAATCTGTTTCCTTGCCTTTCCAGTTTCTAGAGATTGTCCTCATTCCTTATCTTGCTGCTATACTACTCAGACCTCTACTTCCTTTGTCACATCTCTGTCTCTGACTCTGGCCCTCCTGCCTCACCTTTTCATTTCTAAAACCCTTTTGATTAGATTGGACCTATTAGATAATCCATGATAGTTTCCCATTCTCAAAACCCTTGATTTAATCAAATCTGCAAAGTCCCTGTTGCCATGTAAGGTAAGACATTCACAGTTGTCTGGGATTAGGACATGGACATGGTCCACCTCCCAAAAAGAGTCATGTCTGGGTGGATGAGACCCACTCACTGAGGTGTACTATGGTTGAATTAAGCCAATGTATATACCCTAAATCTGTTGCAAAAAATATAGCAATAAAAATGTTCATAATGCATCTAGTCCCGACCCTCCCCAAAGGGCATGGGGATGCTCAAACTATCCAAAACAAAGGCCTCACTCTTGGCCCTCAAATTCAGTGAATATTTATTGTCCTTTCAGTAACTGTGGTAGACCATCATTAAAAGCAGGCCTTGCCAACAAAAAGCTGCAACCAGTGCCAGGGGCTATTGTAAATGTAAGAACAAGGAATTGTGGGGCACAAAGAAGGGGCACCTTATGGGATGGAAGAGGCAAGGGTGGCTTCCAGGAGGCAGGCCTATGTGTGCTAACTTTTGAAATACTGTGTCCTGAGGTTCAAGGTTCATAATAAATCCTTGCCTGCATATGTTACTGAACAAAATAATGTTTATGAAAGCACTTTGTAAACTGTCAAACCCTGTAGAACTGCAAAATTATTTCTCAGTTATTGTTTCTTATAATGCAATTTCCCCTCCTCATCACCGCACACATGAACAGTTGTTGACATTGGCCATAAACATTATACAATAAGTTTATGATAATGCTTCCAAAATGATTATGTCATCTGCCCTTAAGAAGTCTCCAGTAAGAACAGGAGACTCTGGGGACTGGCTGAGTGCCACTGGTACATTGTCTGCATAGACTAAGCCAGCACTTAATGAAAGAACATTAATGGCAGGAAATGATTAGGAAAATAAGGGTCAGGGCTTGTCATTAGTCTCCAAAAAAGACCCTGAGAATATAAACGGTGTGAGCGAAAAGACGAAGGGCGGTCGGTGTAGTGGCTGCAATAGTTCTGGCCTGCTGTCTGTGAGTAAGACTGTTCTAGTTAGTTCCACTTCCTCTGGACCCTAAACATCACGCAATATTTAAAACAAAAAAAAATTGTTGAAGGAGGTGGCAAGGGTTAGGAATGCCATTTCTCCAACATCAAACTTTTTATTTGTAATTCCTGTGTATTTTTACTCAATAAGCATCTTGGGTGGAATTAGGCTACTGCCCTGATCTGCAGGAAGATGAAGATGGATGGAAGCCTTTCCAGGAACTGCAATAAACATAAAACACTCATTTTGCCTTTGTGTAATCAAGGTCATGATGAGTCAACATCAAATTTAGCTGCTTTGACACTTACCTCATTGAGCCCTGATCATTTCAAACCCAGTTTAAGTTTCTTAACGAATGGTGTGAGATTACCATCTGCCTTTATCTGTGCTTTAGTCTGAGGTGGCTGGAGTTCTGGACTGACCTGTTTACCTCAGCCCCTCTAGTTGGCTTTTTTCGATCTTTCCCCTTCTTGCTAAAGCTTTCTCCTTTTCTGTAAGTGGAATTAGAAAATGGGCACAAACAAGAAAATATCTTGGAGGAAAGAATAATGTCTCCCTTTCCAAAGTCAGGTCTTCTTCCAGCCAGTTAGAGACACCCTCCTGTGTTCATAGAGAACACAGACACCAGCATAAACCAAGGGTTCAGCTAAGAATTCTGACTCCTTAGAAAAAATGCCACAAAGGGTCTTCTACCTTTTATTAAGCAAAAACCAAACAGACCCTCACCGGCACTGCGAAGCAAGAAGGGAAGTAGCAGATAGGGAATTTCCCTCCTCTTACTATAGAGCAATGGTTCCCAATGGGGGCAATTTTGACTCCCCAGGGGACAAGGGCAATGTCTAGAGATATTTTTGCTAGCCATAACTTAAGCTTGTGGGTGTGCTACCGGCATCTACTGCACAGAAGACATGGATGCTGGTAAACATCCTAATATGCACAGCCACGTCCCCCACAACAAAGACTTATCCAGCTCAAAATGTCAATAGTGCCAAAGTTGAGCAATCCTGAGCTCTTTATCTTTTGTACTGCACTCCTACCAACCTATTGTCCTCATGCCCACCAAAATTCATGAGATTAATACTGAAAGTACTTATCCTTGACACCTGCTTTCTTTGTACATAGTGATCATAGTTTCTCCACCCCATCATCTAGCCATGCAGTTACTTATATCGAAAAACATCTATCTGCCCTGACCAGTGTGGTTCAGTTGGTTGGAGCATCATCCTATAAACCAAAGGGTCACAGGTTTGACTCCTGGTCAAGGCACATACCTAGATTGTGGGTTCCAGGCAGCAGATTGATGTTTGTCTCTCACATCAATGTTTCTCTCCTTCTCTCCCTCCCTCCCTTCCCCTCTCTTTAAAATCAGTGAGCACGTCAGAAAAGAAAAGAAAAAAGAAAAGAGCATGCCTTAGGTCTCTTCTCCACTCTCCTCACCTCCACTGTTCTACTCAGGTCAATATTGCCTTTCCCATATGCTATCAATATGGTCTTCAAGTCCACCCTCCCCAAGATAGATTTTCCCAATGTGCATATCTGATCATTTCAATCCCAGCTTAAGTTTTTCAAGTGACCATTCCTTCCCTCAAAAGATACAAAAGGAATTCAGAACTCCTTTGCTCACAGACTTGTTTCTTAATGGCTGATTTCCCTAACTCGTTCTGTTTCACCTCCAGCCAGGCTCCTGCAGTCACTTGGCACTCACAGTCCGAGTCAGCTGGCCACGTTTAGGCTGAATGTCCCTTGTAGTCAGTTTTGTTTGGCCCATGTCATGTTTAAATTTATTTAGATTTAGATGCCAAAACTGAAAAGAAAATCAAGACACTTTGCATAACATCCCAGATTTCCAGCTTCTCTAGAGAAATCTGAAGTTCTGGTAACATGGGACCAGTGTGCCAACAGTCAACAGGTGCTAAGCAGGGTCACCAATTTAGCAACCAGTCACATGCTCCCTGGCTTGGCCTGGCACTTACTACTTGCCTGGCACCCATTTGTAACCTCTGATATTTTCTCACTGGAAATCTTTTCTCTTGCTGTTCTCCTTGCACAGAAAATATATTCATTCTTCAAATGTCACATATATATATTTTTTTACTTCTTTAACCTCTGAATGCAAAATTCTTTACTCCTTCTATATGTGTGTTCATAGTACTTGACAAGTTCCTCTACCTTAGCAAATAATACAGGTTTGTGCGCATGCCTATTTCTGCCACTGGACTCAAGATCCTAGAGGCCAGAGACTCTGTCCAGGATGACTCCAAGATTTGCCCATAAGAGGGGATTAAGGACAGTAATATGATTGGAAGCGACAACACCAGGGGGCTTGTCTTAAAGCCATGTGTGCACATCAAATGCATTGTTCTTACTCAGATTCTAAGTTTACTGGGGACAGCTTGAGCAAAGACACCATTTGTGACACACCATGCCTTCAATGTGCAGGTTTAATTGACTTGAAGGTTCCTGCTCTTCAGCAAGTTGTTTCTTCTACAAGTCCAGCAGGGCTCACTCAAGGGAGTGCTATTTGCAAAGGAGGCCTGTGACAGGACCCTTTGGGTTTAGCCTGAGGCAGAGTAGCATGATGCTGAGTCAGTCTGAGTCAGTCTGCTGAGGCCCATTGATGTCTAGGTCTCTCAGCTGTATTGCTATTATGAAATTGACTCCAGAGTTCAATAAGGCACTCCTCTGCTCAGAACGTTCCCATGGCCCCAAAGACCCCACCCATTCCACCTCCCTAAGGTCTTCCCTTTCTCTTCTCCTCCAGCACACTCTGTTTCAGCCATGCTGATCTCCTGGCCATTCCTCATACCAGCCAAGTGCATTCCTTCTTCAGGGCCTTTTCCCTGCCCATTTCCTCTGCTATTTGCTCCTACCTGGGAATGAGCCCAGGTCTCACTCCTTTCCCTCATTCAGACCTCTCATAGAGGCCACCTGGGCCACCACATCCAAAATTGAAAGCCCTGCCCTGGCTGGTGGAGCTCGATAGGTTGGACTGTCATCCCATACACCAAAAGGTTGCAGGTTGGATCCCTGGTCAGGATACGTACAGGAGGCAACTGATCAATGTTTCTCTCTCACATTTCTCTTCCTTCCTTCCTTCCTTCCTTCCTTCCTTCCTTCCTTCCTTCCTTCCTTCCTTCCTTCCTTCCTTCCTTCCTCTCTCAAACCAATAATAAAAAAAATCGAGTGAAGATTAAAAAAACATTGAAAGCCCCATCCACTCTCACCCTCTATCCCCCTTTCCAAGTGATTCCGAGTCTCCACACTTGAATGTAAGCTTCATGAGGGCAGGGAAGTTCTTCTGCTTTGCTCCCAGCTGTATCCCTAGCACTCAGAGCTCTCCTTGATACATACTTAATAAGTAATGAATGAGGAAATTACAGTTTGACAGGTGCTGTGAGGGATACCAACCAACCAACAAAAAGCAGCGTTTCTTATTGTCACCCTTGGGAAACTTCCAGTCTAAGATGTGGAAAGGTATATGAAGCAATTAGAGAAAATGAAAGAAAAAAAAAAAAACAAATAGAACCAGTGAAAATGCTCATTTGTGGTACAGGTTTAAGAGAAAGGTGAGTCAGACCAGTGTGGTTGGAATTGCTTTTAAAGGCTTCTTGGAGAGGAATGGAGTTGAACTAGACCTTGAAGAATGACCAGCACTAAAAGAGAGAGAAAGATAGCAAGAGACAGAAAGATTGAGAGAGAAACTGAGCAGCAGTTCATGGCTGGTTCTCAAGCAATAAGGACTCATACCAGACATTTACGAGGGAGTTGGTAACAATAAAAGTGATGTTTGAAGATCTGTTTTCTAAGATGATCTATGAAGACTTTCTTAATGCTTGCCCAGTGGCAAGAAGGCTAGGGAAAGACCCTTTGATGTGTTGACAGTCAGAGACCTAGTCAGCCTCCAAGCAAACTACTGCTGCCATGAGACCCATGGGCTGTGAGGTGGATTCTCCCCTGGACCCAATGACTTGGGTTGCTGCTCCAAGAAAGTGTGCCACTGGGGCCTGACACCCTTACTCTCTTGTTGTCTTTGAAAACATTCAGTATCCCCTACAGTCCCTCTGTGGCCTCATTCCCTTTAGGTTTAAATCCTTCCTCTCTGAAATCGGCCCTATTCTGCTTTCTGATACTTTGGTCTCTGAAAGAGGAAGTGCCTCTATGCATCACGTCAGCCTCCTTTGGCTTCTGGTTGGGGTGCTGTCATTGCTGCCCCTACCCCAGCATTTCAGTCAGGATCCCCTGACACCTCTTCGCAGCACACTTTGCACCCAGGAACCCTATTTAGTCCCTATCCCCTTCCTCGGCCCAGCCAGGACAGGTCTAATCTTTGTACCCCGCGAAGGACAACCTTTAACAGCTTCATGGGTGCCTTACCACTCAGCTCCCTAACAGCATTAGTGTCTCTCTCCTTCCTCTTCTCAGCCTCAGGACTCCTCAGGTAAAAGATTCAAATACATCATTTCCATGTTAGTCACCTGCACCTCCTTGTCCTGAAAAGTCTCCATTGTTTATCTTGAATGTGTAGGGTAATTGATATTTACATAATATTTATATTTGAACATAGAAACCTCCACTCCTTGCCTCACAGTTGTTTCCTCAATCCACAAAGCCTCTCTGAGGAAGGGGCTCTTTGCATAAATGTGACTTCGCACCAGGAATCAATGCTCTTATTTGCACATCCCCAGAGGACATTTTGCCTATCTGCCTGGCGAACAGTTCCCTATGCAAGGGAGGAATTAAGGCCTCACCTTTCACTTGGAAAGCACCAAGCTTTGGGATGAGGGAGTAGCAAAATCCACCCCAATTTAGTCTATGATTTACTTCATCACTCTCACAACCCTTCACCTGGATTGCCCTTTCTGGCTCTGTGCTACTTAGAGCCAGTGGACGATAGCCCAACCTCACTGGTAGCATCTCTACTGCTGTGCGGTGGCTGTGTGCACTCTGGGCTGAAAACCAAAGACCAGCCTCACCACTTCACAGCCACAGAAGTGAAGGCTAGTCATTTTTACCTTCTCTGCAGCCTCAGTTTCCAGGATGGTACCAATTCTTGCACATTTGATGAGCTCTGTTTTATGACACAATTAATATTTTATTTTTATAAATACTCCATAAGTGTTTGAGGAAAAGGTATATTCTCCAATTATTGGGTTTAATGTCCTGCATGTGTCCATTAAATCATGCATGTGGATTATGTTGGCCAAATCAGTATAGTTGCTGATTTTTTTGTCTGTTGGACCTATTATCACTTACAGAGAGAGGTGTTAAAATCTTCCTGTATGATACTATAATGAAGGATTGGTCAAGTTCTCCTTACAATTCTGTAGACTTTTGCAATAAATAGATATCTGATGAGACTATTTCATCAGATGCATGCAAGTCTAGAATTGTTATAGCTTCATAGTGAACCAAATCATTTATCCTTATGAAGCAATTTTTCACTAATCTAGTAATACTTTTGGCCTCACAGTCTATTGTAACAAATGTTATTATAATTTGATAAGCTTTCTTGTCATTCGTGTGTGTCTGGTATGTTCTCCCACTCTTTACTTTCTTTCTTTACTTTCCTGTCTCTATCATTTTGTTTCAGATGTGCTCCTTGAAAACAACATATAGTGCAAATTTGTTGTTTTTGCTATACAATGGGTATTATATTTTAACTTTAGAGTTTAGTTTTAATATATTTATACTTATTTCTACCATCTGATTTTGTGACATTTGTCCCAGTTTTTTTCTGATTTTTTTTTATCCTCTCCCCTCTTGACTTCTTTTAAATGTTGTAGGGTGTTTGTTTTTTTTTTTTTAAATTACAAAAGCACTTTCATATTTTATAAAATACTCATCATAATAGTGTCTCCCACAATGTTGTAAGGATTAAATGAGATAAAGAAACTCATACAAAATGCGTATCCAGTGTCTATCATACAGCAAGCACTAACAAACTATTATTAGAAGTTCTAGTACTCTTTCATCTTTAGGGTTCTCCCATGTCTTGTGGTTCCGCTTCTGTTGTTCTCCTTTCTGCTGACATTGTCCCATTTGTTCTTAGTCCTTTTTCTTTCATTTCTCCTTTGCTGCCATTCAATTTCCTGTTTCCTCTTACCCTTTCATCCCCAAGCCAGCTACATGTGCAAGCTGCCCTGGTGAAGTCTCTTGGGGAAGAGACAGAGATGCCTTGTTCACTGATTCACATTTCACAAGATGACAAAGGTACTGCCCAACATGCAGCCAACTCTGCACATCACTCTAGGGTGGCCATGGTGAAATTGGATCAGCAGAATCATCACTTTCTCTGAAATGGATATGAAACCAGAGAACTCACTAGCTAGGATACCATTTACTTTGTTAGCACCTTTACCTGTAGAGGAGAGCTCACTGTCCACTCTCAAGAAGGAATCTTGCTGTGGGAGACTGAGTGTCACCTCACTAAAAATTTGTGTATGTACAAACCAGAGCCTGGAAAGAGGAACCAGTTGTGCCCAAACACATTGTGGTCAGAGGAAAATTTTGTCATCATTGTTGTGACAGACCTACAACCAAATTTAGTAAGCTGTGTATTGTGCGTCTGTGCGTGTGTGTGTGTGTGATGCTTGGAGAAAGCAGCACATGTTTCCAAACAGCAAAAACTCCCCAGACCAAAAAAGAAGCCCTCTTTTAACTTGGTATTTGATTGCCATGGTGATTCCTTACTCCAGTTAGTTCAGATCTTTGTTTTTCTCTGTGGCCCCTGTAGCATGACATTCCTTCGAGATAGATTGTGTCACTGGAGGAACATGGTTACTTGGTGGAGTTTTGGGTGTTTTTTCTGTTCTCTGGTGGTTTCCACACTTGGATTATGCTATGTGAAATAAGTCAGTCAGAGAAAGACAAATATCATATGATTTCATTTACATATGGAATCTAAAGAGCAAAATAAAGGAACAAACAAAATGGAAACAGACTCAGACACAGACAACAGATGGATGGTTGTTGCCACAGGGGAGGCGAATTGGGGGACTGGGTGGAAAAGGTCAAGAGATTAAGAAAAACAAACTGATCATTACAGAATAGTGATGGGGATCAAAGTACAGAACAAGAAAGATAATTACAATACAATAACATTGCATTGTAATGACTATGTATGTTGCCAGTTGGGTACTGGAAATATCAGGGGCACACTTTGTAAAGCATGTAATTGTGTAACCACTATACTATACACCTGAAAGTAAATCAAAATAATATTGAATGTAAACTATAATTCAACAATAAAATTTTAAAAAAAAGAAAAAAGAGGTGTTGAACTTTCATTTTGAAGGGGCCTCATTTGAATGTGAAAGTCTAATCTTTTGATGTCAGTTAAGCATATACTTTTATTCTTCACACTAAATTTTAAATAGATGCTATTGGTATTTTAAAAATTTATTACAAAAGTACAATTTCAACTTACAATGTAGACTCTACATTGTAAGATGAAATGTAATACATTCCTGACTACATACAGTAACAAATTGCCTCTCCATGAGTAAAAGCTTCTAAAAGCAAAAACCAAACTGTGTAGGATGTATTGAATCTATCTTCATCAAAGAGAATGCTACTGCCAGCATGGAAACAGGAGCAATTTAATGCCTCGCAATCCACAGAAAGGATATGGAGGAGAAGGCGAAAGAACAAATGCTGCAGACAGGGCTGCAGAGTGAAAAACATCTAGGAGGGGAGAGAGTTTTAGGAAAGGGTGGGAAAGGGAATGGAAGAGAGAAAGAGAGACAGAGGTGAAAATGGGAGAGAAGGTCTTCCAAATTTAGTAATCAGGTAAATATTTGATTTGAAATGATGCTGCAGGGATTTTACCTCCCATAGTATGCTCTCAATTACAAAAAAATCTCAGGACCCCTTTAAATTCTTTAAAATTATTGAGAACACTAATCCTACTTTCTTTCCCTCTATCCCAAGTATTCATCCCAAGGACATGCCCAGCTCAGCAGCCTGCATTATAAACTCTACCAGAGAGTTTACATCCTGGGGAACCTAACCTGTGACAAGTGTCTAGCACAGTGCCTACCATATTTATGCCTAAAGTATTGAAGCAGTTAGTTTCCTCAGTTACAGGTAGACTTGACTTTAAACAAAGTAAATTTAACCACTTCTAGACACATGTGGGGATTATCAATTTTTTAAACATATTCTTACATCTCTTAAGGTATTTAGGAGATAACAGGATTTATTTAAAATAAGGTATAATCATTAGGGAGATGCAGATCAAAACCACAATGAGATACCGTTTCACAGCCATTAAGACGTGGCTATCATTTTAAAAAACACAGGAAATAACAAGTGTCAATGAGGATGTGGAGAAAATGGTGCAGCCATTGTGGAAAAAGTTTGGCAGTTCCTCAAAAACTTAAACATAGAATTACCATATTATCCAGCAATTCCACTTCTAGGCATACTTGTATACCCATCTTTTGGATATACAAGTATGGAAATCAGTAACTTGAGCAGATATTTGTAAATGCATGTTCATAGCAGCATTATTCACAATAGCCAAAACATGAAAGCAACCTTTCATGTCCATTGATGGATGAATAGGTAAGTAAAAAGTAATCTATATGTACAATGGAATATCATTCAATCTTAAAAAGGAAGGAAACTTTGGCACATGTTACAACAGTGATGAATGTTGATGACATTATGCTAAGCAAAGTAAGAGAGTAACCAGAAGACAAATACTGTATTATTCCTTTTATATGACGTGTCTAGAATAGTCAGATTCTAGAGACAGAAAATACAATGGTGGTCACCAGAGGCTGGAGGGAGTGGGACATGGGGAGTTATCGCTTAATGAATAAAAGTTTCAGTCTGGGATGATGAGGAAGTTCTGGAGGTGGATGGTGGTGATGGTCGCACAACCATGTGAATGTACGTAATGCCACTGAACTGTACACTTAATGCTTAAAATGGAAATTTTTATGTTATGTATATTTTGCCATAATAAAAAAGTAAAACATTTTTAGCCCTGGCTGGTGTAGCTCAGTGGATTGAGCGTGGGCTGTGAACCAGAGTCTCCAGTTCGATTCCCAGTCAGGGCACATGCCTGGGTTGCAGGCCAGATCCCCAGTTGGGGGCCACGTGAGAGGCAACCACACATTGATGTTTCTCTCACCCTCTCTTTCCCTTCCCTTTCCCTCTCTCTACAAATAAATAAATAAAGTATTTAAGAAATAAAAGAAATTTTATGTCTTTATTTTATTTTATTTTATTAAAGAAAGAAAAATAACAAAAAGTAAAACATTTTAAAAATTATAAATATGACTTAAATCTTGCAATACATTAGTAAATTGGTTGCATAGAATAGTTAATGAGTTGTTTCTTTTTGTGTCAAATAATAGTTCATTGTATGAATGTGCCACCTTGAAGACATTATGCTAAATGAAAGGAACCAGTCACAAGATACCATATATTGTCAGATTCCATTTATGTGAGAGGTCCAGAAGAGGCAAGTCTATAGAGACAGAAACTAGTTTAACAGTTGCCTAGGGCTGGGAGAAGAAGTGGGGACAAACAGAGGAATGACTGCTAATGACATAGGATTTTTGAGCGGAGGGGCAGATAATAAAACTGAAAAATCATTGAATTCATTTTAAGTGGGTGAGTTATATCTCAATAAAACTGTTAACAAATAGGTTAATGAAAATCAAAATAATAGAAAAGATTGTCTTGAGGAATATCTTTCTTGATTGATCTAGGAAATTAAACTTTTAGGCCTCAGTGTGGAAGGGTTCATGGGCGTTCTTGTATTTCCTTTCAATCATTCAATAAGTGCTTAGTGAAAACTTTCTGTGGGTAAATAACACTATTGAAGGTACATAGCAATCTACAAAAAATGTTGTCTTAAAATACAGTGTCTGCCTTTAACTAACAACTATTTTCTTGCCCTGGAATTTACATCCTTTTCCTTCTTTTATTTTTATTGTTGAGACGTTAAAATATTTTAATGCCCCCCCCAATATGGTGTCTGCCTTTCAGAAACTTGTGCCCTGATTAAGGAGTTGAGCCATACACACATGAAATGAGATTAATTAAGGCAATGCCTTGTTGGAGTTCAATTATCAACTCATTATAATGATGCCACTTGCAACACACACACACAACCAACCACTAATTGTTATAGTAAAATTAGTGATACTGAAAATAAGATTTCGTAGTGGTTAAGAGCAATGGCTGTGAAGCCAGACTGCCTGGTTTGAATTCTAGCTCCATCACTTACCAGCTGTGTGACCTTGTGCAAGTTACCTAACTTCTCTGCGCCTCAGCTTCCTTCTTTTGAAAATGTGGACTATTATGATAATAACATAGTTCAGAGGGTTGTTGTGAGGATGAGATGTGTTAATTCATGTAAAGTACTTAGAATAGGTCCTGGCACATAGCAAATTTTCAATGGAAGTATTAGTTGCTGTTATTTTCAGGAAATGATGGGTAACTCCTTTGATGAAAATTGATTACTTAAACACACATTTTTCAATATAATCTTTTTAAAAAGATTTTATTCATGTACTTTTAGAGAGGGGAAAGGAGGGAGAAAGTGACGGAGAGAAATATCAGCGTATGAGGGATACATACATCAGTTGCCTCTCACACACACCCCTGAATGGGGACCAGGCCCACAACCCAGGCATGTGCCCTGATTGGGAACTGAACAGGCCAGCACTCAATCCACTGAGCCACACCAGCCAGGGCTAAAAGTATATTTTAAAGACATCTTTTAACAGAGCTGTGGCCCTTTTGTCAGAGATTTCTGCAATGCATATGCCAGATTGTCATTCAGGAATGTCATGGTATTATCGGCTCAGGTATTTAAAATGTCTAGTATCCTGTCTGGGAACAAAGTAGGGGTTCAATATGTACTAGAATTCAAGGAAAAAATGTAGAATAAAATGTTAACATTTTTGGATGAAAGGATTGTGTGACTTTGGGGGTGGCTCCTTTCTCATTTTCCCCCCAAATGATTGGATTAGTTTTATTTGGTTTTATATATTTTTATAGATT
Source organism: Carollia perspicillata (assembly GCA_004027735.1). Lineage (NCBI taxonomy): Eukaryota > Metazoa > Chordata > Mammalia > Chiroptera > Phyllostomidae > Carollia > Carollia perspicillata. Next base: position 48,501 of record PVKM010000021.1, read on the forward strand.
TTCATTGTATTTTTTCATTACCATTTAACCCCCTTACACTCCCTTCCCTGTGTAGTCACCACCCTGTTGTCTATGTCCATCAGTCCTTTTTTCTTTTCGCTCCACCTGCCTAAACTTCCCCCCATAGCTGTCATATTGCTGATATTTCAAGCCTACAGAATTATATAGTGACCAAGGTGATGGACACATATATACCATTAAATTGGGTTATAACTTTAATAAAGTTATCTTTATTAAACTGAAATCCTATACATATTTGCCTGAGTTTCTTTCTTCCTTTTTAAGAATTAAGACAGTATAGACAGAGTTGACACCACATATGCACTTTTTCCAGAGTGTCTTCTACACTATCTCTCCTTAGAGGTCTCATTATCTTGATTTTTATACTACTACTATGATGATGGTATTCATAAATAATATAGGGATATCTCACGTATATTTAGACTATGTAAAAATGCTAATCTGTACACACGTCATTCTGAAACTTGCCTTCTTCATTCAGCATTTTGTCTGAGACTTATTAATGTTAACACACATAGCTATAATTAATTCATTTTCCTTGTGGAATATTCTAGAGTGTCTATGTCTACTTATTCATTCTCCTAATGGAAGACATTTGTATTGTTTCTATTTTTTCACTATTACAAATAGGGCTACTATGAACACTTTTGGCTTCCATGAAAGTTTCTCAAGTTGTCTGTCTAGAAGTCATATTTTCATCTTCAACTTTACTCAATGCTGCCAAATGGCCACATAAAGTCTTGTACTCCTACCAGTAGTACTTACAAGTTTCCATTGCTCCATATTTTTGCCAAAACTTAGCTATCGTTGTGCTTTTAAAAGTTTTGGCAATTTGATAGGTGTGAAATGGTCTCTTATGTAAAACATTTAGAATGGTGCCTGGTACATAGTGGGGTCTCAATAAGGGTAAGTTATTATTTTAATTAACATTTCCATAATCGATATGGATGTTAGGCACCTTTTCCTTTGGTTACTTGTCATTAAAGTTTCCTCTTCTGTGAATTACCTCTTCATGTCATTTCCCCATTACTTTTTTAATGGGTTATTTGTCTTTTTCTTACTGATTTATCAGGTTAATTTTCATGCACTAACCCTTTGTTAATTATGTAGTCTGTGGCATGTGTTTTAACATCTTTTATGGTGTCTTTTGTCATTTATCATTCAGAATTATATTTTTTATTTTAATATTTTCAGATTTATCACTTCCCCCTTTGGGTTCTGCTTTTTATATCTTGTTTATAAAATCCTTCCCTTTTAGTGGTTATGAATTCTCAAGGAACTGTTTTTCTGCCCAGAGCTCTAGGTAACCAATCTTTCATGTAGTCTCTTCTGCTAATGGACAGGCTTTTATTCTATTTTGCCAGTTCACTGAGAAAATAGCTAATTGAAGGTCCAGGACTTATATCATGCTCTTGATTTCAAGACCTCTTGGCTCCCCTATCTGTATGTGCATCATACTGACACAAGAGAGCCACAGAGCTCCAAAATACTAGTGGTGTAAACAAGAGACATCTGTCTCTCATAATAGTCCAGAGAAAGGTAGTCTAGGCTGGTGCAGAGTACTGTGGTCTCAGGCACCCAGGCTCTTTCTATTTTCTTGTTCTACTCTCTTTGTAGCCTATTTTTCAGAACTCCTATGGTCAAAGATGGCTGCTCCAGCTCTAGCCTCCACTTTTACATTCCAGCCTGCAGGAAAGAGTAAGAGATCAAGAAGATAGGACATGGCAGCTCTCTTGTACAGAAGATTCTCTGTAGCTTCCATATGACATTTGCTTTCGTATCTCATTGGCCAGAACTTAAGTCATGGTAGTCTTTATTCTGGGTGGTCATCTGTCCAAGTAAAGACTAGGAGTTCTGTTATTATAGATATGGAGGAGAATGGATATTGGAGGATAACAAGCAGTTGTGGCCAATATTGTTAAATTTCAAGTCACTAGATCGAAAGTCGCCTGTACACTACTCTGGTTTTTAATTTTCTTGTCTTTTCTGGCACCTTATTTTCTTGCACTCTCAACTCTGCCTTTCAGCCATTCATTCAGTAAATATTATTGAGCATGTACTATAGGCTAGGGACTATTTTCAGATCTGGGGCTATAGCAGTGAACAAGACAAAAGCCTTGCCCCGATGAAGGCCATATTCTAGTTGAGAGAGACAGACCATAAACAAACAAGAACATGCAATACTATAATGTCACAGGGTGTGAATTGGTATGGAGGAAAATAAAGCTGGTTATGAGGAGTTAGAGAGTGCTGGGAGAAGGGTAAGCAGTTATTATTCAGGGAGGGCCTCTGTGATAAGGTAACATTTAAATAGAAATGTGAATGAAATGAGGAAGAAAGCTATGGCATTATTTGGGGCAAGATCATTTCAGACAGAGGTAGGAGCAAGTGTAAATGCCCTGAGGTGGAAAGGGATGCAGTATATTCAAGGAACAGCTAGGAGGCCTGTGCGACTGGAGCCGAGCAGGGAAGTGGAGAGGGAGGGAAGCAGTGCTCCAGAGGTAACAAAGTGCCAGATCAGTCAGGGCATTATAGTTTTCTGCTTTTATTGGAGTGAGAAGAGAAGCCACTGGGAGGTCTGAACAGAGAATGGCATGATCTCCCTTATGTTTTAAAAGGATCACTTCAGCTGCTAAGTTGAGAATGGACTTTCAGGCAGCAAATGGTAGATTCAGGAGATAAGTTAGGAAGCTACTGTTGGCCAGGCAAGAGGTCAAAGTTATTTGGACTTGGATGGTAGTAATGACAGTGGTGAGAAAGGGTAAGATTAGAGGTATATTTTGAAGGTACAGCCAGAAATATTTGCTGAATGATTAGATGCAAGGTGTGAGAGAAAGTGAGAGATGGTGGATTGGCCTCCTAGGTTTCCGACCTGGGCAACTGACTAAGTGGGGACACCATTTACTGAGATGGGGAACTCTGGAAGAAGAGCAAGTCTGGGGGATGGAGACCAAGAATCCTGAGTTACATGAGAGGAGAGGTCATTATATAATTTGGTATAGGATTTTTGAGTTTAGAGAAATCTAGGTTGGAGATACAAATTTGGGCACCATCAACATATACATGGCCATGAGATTAGATGAGTTCACCGGGAAAGGCAGCAGGGAGGCTAGTAGATTTGGCAACCAGGAGGACGAGGGCATTCTTTTCTGATTCCTTCTGTTTTTCCTGTGAAATCAGAAGATCGTTTGCTGACACTGAGGTGGTAGAGAGGAAACTGGAGGTTAGCAGAGAGGACAGACAGTATGGAATAACTATTTGTGATGTTATATTTTATAAGACATTTCTAGGTATTTGTTTAGGGAAGGATTTTTGCATTATCCAATGATCGGTTTGCTGTCATAGCTCATTTTTATGAGGAAAAAAGGGCATTTTCAATTAGAAGACATGTAGACATTTACAATCATCCTGTCCAAAATAATCCAAAAGATGCCTTATTCAGAAACTGACTTGTTAGACAAGATAAAAAGACAAAACAATAAAAAATCTAAAATGTTCCTTAAGTTCCAGAAAATGAATAAAAGAAAATGGGAACTGGATCAGCTTTCCCCTTTATTTACTCAGATGGGGTGGCATCAAAGAGTGATTTGCTCCTAGCGAGATTTGGTGACCATCATCATGTAGACAAGGTGAACTCCCGTGATATTTTGCCACTAGTCATGTTCCCAGAGAAGAATGCTGCTGCTGTCCAATGTCAAACTGAGAGTATAGACAGGTCAGAGAACTAGGAATTGAGGAGCAAATGCCTCAGATGTCCTTGGCCAGGTATCTGGGTCCTAGCTACATGCAGATGGTATGGCTCCAAGCTAAAGCAGGTCTGAATGTCCAGCCTGGAGACCATTGGGGGAAAGGGGCCAGACCTAGTCCAGCCAGCTCCTGAGGTTGGACAGAGCCAGCATGTGCTCAAGTTTTCTCTCCATTCTTTGCTTTGTGGTCCCTTTCACTGGGACTAGATTACAGGGCACCATTAACTCTCCTCCAGGTCACTGCACAAAACAGTGGAATACAATAACATATTGTTTTTTCAGTGCCAGGAAGAGGCAAACTCACCTGTTGCTTACGCTTCACCCTATGAGGAACTTAAAAACATGAGAAGCATGTGTACTTCCATGTGCCTGGGTTGTAGAGGATCTTTCCTTGTAGTCTTCACTTTTGTTTAGCTGCCCATGTCAGAAAGCACATGGACAAGCACCTGAACTAAAATAGTGTAAGTGGGAAGAAGGCGTAGGACAGATTTAAGAACTGTTTCATAAGTGAGATCCAGAGGACTTGTCTGATTACATGTGCAAAGAAAGGAGAGTAAAGATCCCAGAGCTGCTATATCTGGCCCACCTATCTCTATAGGACAGACCCATGACCTAAGAATGGATTTTACATTTTTAAATAGTTAAAATAGTTAAATAGTTCCTTTTTATTTTTCTAGATCTCTCTTCTTTTCCCCTTGATTCCTTTTATTGTGGTGGCTAACGGCATGAATTTTTAAAAAGATTTTATTTATTTGTTTTTAGAGGGGAAGGGAGGGAGAAACAGATGGAGAGAAACATCAATGTGTGGTTGCCTCTCACATGCCTCCCACTGGGGACCTGGCCTGCAACCCAGGCATATGCCCTGACTAGGAATGGAACCGGCGATCCTTTGGTTTGCAGGCCGACACTCAATCCACTGAGCCACACCAACCAAGACAGCATGAATTTTTTTAAAAAGATTTTATTTATTTCTTTTTAGAGAGAGAGCAAGGAGAAAGAGAGGAGGGAAATATGGATATGAAGGAGAAACATCAATCAGTTGCCTCTCACATGACCCTGACCTGGGACCTGACCTGCAACCCAGGCATGTGCCCTGAACGGGAATTGGACCAATGACCTTTTGGTTTGTGGAATGACACCCAACCCACTGAGCCACACTAGTCAGGGCTAAGAGCATGAACTTTTACACCACGTTTTCTGAGTTCAAACTCCAGCTCTGCCACTTACTGAGTGAATGGAAGTTAATCTAGCTTCACTGTGCCTCACTTTTCCCATTCATAAAATGTTGGATAGTGTTAGAAATTACCTTGCAAACTTGTAGTGAGCATTAATTGAGTTAATTTATGCAAAGCACTTATAACAGTACCCGGCACATATTTATGTACTACATGAGTTATTATTAACATCATCATTCCCTTCCATATCCTTTGTTCTCCTTTCCTCATTATTTACTGTTCTGCAGTTATCCTACTTATATTACTGTGTAAGCATGAGTCTTGTTTTACGAATGCTGGGGTGGTTGTGCTTTGCTTAGACATGGCTGTCTTTGGGCCAACCAGAGAAAAGTGGAATCTCTATGACTCAAGGGGTAATCTCTTTGTCCTCACCTGGACAAATCAAGCCCAGGTGTCAGTTACCTAGGTAAAAGGCCTGTGTGAGGGCAAGTCTTCACTGGCATGTCTAATGACACACTGACTGTCCATGTTTACCAGGATGTCAAAATGTCTGGGAGGAACATCCTGGGGTGAGAAGAAAGATGTGGGGTCAGAAGTAGGGAGAAAAGCAAGGCACCTAGCTGTCTCTGAAGTAGTGCCAGTCTTTATTAAAGTAGGTTAGATATGTCAGACGTTTATTTTCCTTTTGTTCCTTCTTACAGTTTAAGGAAGACATTTCCTTCTCCTTTGGCTATTATTGTTTTAATTTACACTTCTTTAAGAAGAAAGCTGAACATTTGTTCATGTTTATCAGCCGTTTACATTTTCACTTCTGCAAATTGCCTATTCATGTCCTTTACCCCTTTTCCTACTGGGAAATGAACCTTACTGATTTGTAACAGCTCTTTTTATACTAAGTATGCTTATCCTTAATCTATCATATGTACTACAAACACAGGGTGGACAAAAGTAGGTTTACAGTTGTTCATATGGAAAAAGACATGCAGGTTATGATTATTGCAATAGCTTTACCAAGTGTTTCACATACTCACAACTGTAAACCTACTTTTGATCACACCTGTATTTCACTCATTTATTGTTTTGGCTACTTATAGTGTTTTCGATTTAAATTTTACGTGATCAAATATATTAATTTTTTTGACTTCCAAATTCTGCGTCTTAGAATTACATTCCAAACCTCAAGATGGTGCACATAGTAATACATGTTCAATTCTGTTTAAGGGTTTTGCTGTTTATATTTAAATCTCTGATCAATTTGAAATTTGTTCTTGTGTAAATAGTAATGTAGAGATACCTTATATTGTATGCAAATGCTTGCTGATTATTACAACACTATTTATTGAATAATTCCAACACCGTTGATTTTTTCTTGAAATCCAAAGTTTGTCATATGGATTCTTATATACATATGGATCTCTTCTGTCATATTCTTCTGCCTGTGTTTGTCTATATTAGTAAATGCCTCATTTAAAAAATATTAAGACTTTACTTTTTTACAACAGTTTAAGATTCACAGCAAAATTGGGTGAAAGGTGCAGAGATGCCCCATACAGTCCTTCCCCCAAACATGCATAACCTCCACCATTGTCACCATTCCCCAGCACAGTGGTACATTCGTTAAACTTGGTCAACCTACACTGACACATCATCCAAAGTCCAGAGTTCATATTATGGTTCCCTCTTTGTATTGCACATTCAGTGGGTTTGGGCAAATCTATACTGGCATATACCCACCATTATGGTATCATAAAGAGTATTTTCACTGCCCTAAAAATGCTGTGCTCCACCTCATCATCCATCCCCACCCCCACCCCCTTGGTAACCACTGATCTTTTACTCCATAGTTTTGCCTTTTCCAGAATGTCATATAGTTGAAGTCACAGTATATAGCCTTTTCAGACGTTTTTTTTTTCCACTTACTAAGAAATATGCATCTAAGGTTCTTTCATGTCTGTTCAAGGCTTGATAGCTCACTTATTTTTAGGGCTAAATAATGTTCCATTGTCTGGATGTATCAGGTTATCCACTCACATACTGAAGGACCTGTCGATTGCTGCCATGTTTTGGCAATGATGAATAAAGCTGTTAAAAACATCCATGTGCAGGTTTTGTGTGGAGATAAGTTCTCAGTTCCTTTGGGTAAATACCAAGGAACACAATTGCTGGATCACATGGTATGAGTAGGCCTATTTTGTGAAACTGCCAAACTGTCTTCCAGACTGACTGTATTGTTTTGCATCCCTACCAGCAACGAATGAGAGTTTCTGTTGCTCAGCATGCTCCCTAGCATTTGGTGTTGCGCTTTTCCAGATTTTGGCCATTCTAATAGGTGTGTGGTGGTTTATCTTCATTTTAATTTGCATTTTCCTGTAACATGATGTGGAACACCTTCCTTTGTAAATACTTTTTTACAAGTATCTTCTCTCTGTCTGAGGCTTTCCTTCTCATTCTCTCAACATTATCTTTCACAGAGCAGAAGCTTTAAATTTTAATGGAGGCCAGCTTGTTATTTCTTTCATGGATCTGTTTTTGGTATTGTATCTAAAAAGGCATCACTATACCCAGGATCATGTGGGGTTTCTCTTGTTCTATTCTGAGAAGTTTATAGTTTTACATTTTACCTTTAGATCTGTGATGCACTGTGAACTAATTTTTGTGAAGGATGTAAGGTATGTGTCCAGATTTATTTTTTGCATGTAAGATGTCCAGTTGTTCCAACGCCATTTGTTGAAGAGACTGTCTTTACTCCATTGTATTGCCTTTGATTCTTTGTCACAGATCAGTTGATTTTATGTGGATCTATTTCTGGGTTGTCCATTCTGCTCACTGATCTATTTGTCTCTTTTTTCACTAATACTGCACTATCCTGATTCCTGTAGCTTCATGGTAAGCCTAGAAGTTGGGTAGTGTCAGTCCACCAACTTTGTTTTTTGTAAATGCCCCCTCTTAGGTAGATTATTCATTTTACTGTCTGCTAGGGCACCGCCTTTGTTTCTTATTCCTCTTTTTTGGATACCAGCTATTTTTACATTTTTATGCTTTTTTGATGAACTTTAGAATCATTTTGTCAAGTTCAAAAATCCTTTCTGGGTTTTGATTAGGGTGGCACTAAATTTATTGCTGTTTAGAAGTCATCTTTGTAATTGTAACAAGGTGTGTTTTCCCATTGATTCGGGACTTTATTTTTATGTCCTTCAGTAAATGGTCCTCTTGACCTACTGCTTTTCCTTCAGGGCTTACACATTTAGGGTTTTGTTTTATTAAAGGAATTAGGTGGCAGCAACAATATAATTGGAATTGTCTTGACCTGGATAGCAAGTTGGAGGGTTGCTAGTAGTGAGACGGACTTCACCAGAAAGTGGAAGGAACAGCTGTAGTGATCATGCAGCAGACCCTGAGCACCCTCAGGTCCTTGAGTATAGAAAACCTGCAGACTAAGTGCTGAGTTAGAAGGTAAGGTCAGCCAGACCAATAATGCTTGAGATATGCAAATGTACAAGGGGCACACAGTTGCAACCGAGGGTAAAAACATCCATTAGTAGGGAAGAGAGATCTCCCTAATGGACTTATTGGTGGAATGACCAGCAAAAAGATCCTTGAGACACCATCTTGTGGAGTAGACATCCAGAAGTCCAGTGAGGCAGGAGGTTCTTCTTAGACGGCATGTCTCAACTTCTGCACTACTGACATTAGGGGGCATGTAAATTGTTGTGGAGACTGCCTGTGCATGGTAGGCTGTGTAGCGGCATATCTGGTCTCTACTTACTAGATGCCAGGAGCTTCCCCACTTCCCAGTTGTGAGAACCAAAAATGTCCCCAGACATTGCCAAATGTCCCCTACGGGAGCAAAACCACTCCTGGTCAAGAACCACTGCTCTAAGATCTGAGGATCTGAGGGACCAGGGGACAAACAAATAACCAAAGTGAGCATGTGTGAAGTCATCTAGTAGGGTGCCAGCGGTGAAGGCTGGGGTGTAGGCAATCCGGTCTTGGCCAGTCGGCCTCCTGGAAAGGGGAAGTACAAAACACTCTACCCCTACTCTGCCACATCCTGGTTGTTCCAGCATTAGCACAAGAGATGAAAAAGCAGAGCCCCATTTGCTCATAGCCACCTGAACAAGGGAGGCTGGGGCAGAGACGTATCCATCTCTCAGAAAAATTTCAGATTTTGGGCAGAGAGAGGCAAATTATAGTTAATTCCACTTGAAGACATTTACTCAGTGCAAGCTTGTCAGATCTCAACTAAATATCAGTTTCCCTGAGTTGCAGCAACTGTAGAGACTTGCTGAAATGCCCTTTGGTGGGATTGGCAGTTTTGGGTCTTTGGGTCATGGTTGTGGAAGTCGATTTATGAAGACAGTGGGCATTGTGAACCTAGTGTGAGGAGAGTGCCCAGCATGGGAGTAGGCAGGGGCTCCTGGAGAAATGAAAGGACTGAGTGGAGTAGGGCACTGGGAGGCAGGGGCCATCATTTTACAACAAGGAAGAGATGGTAGACCTCAACTCCAAACACCATCACCTAAAGTGAGAATGAAACATCTGTGAACAGGGTTGGTTGTGCAATGTTTCCTCTTTTAAAGGGTTTCTGCAGCTATAGAGAAATGGGCAGGAGATGGGGACAGAGAAACTCTGAAAAGTTTTCCGACCTATTTTAAGAGAGCTGTATAATAGTTATTTGTGATTGTTGACAGCTGAAACCCAAATGAGGTATAAATTAAATTCAATTGAAGAAGGCCATATTTTAAGACTCTAAAAAGGGAATCCTGAGGGAGCGAGTCCCACCAGTTCAATCTCAAATCAAAAACACTCTATGAGTAATTTTGACAAATTGAAGGAGGCCAAAGGAGGTGCCAGTGAGCAGACAGACCCTACAGTTGAGGGGCATAATGGGACCCCTAGCCAAATGCTCAGATGTGTATAGAACCTATGAAAAGGGTAAACATGTCTATCATATGGTGAGATCCAGTGAGGCCTGAGGTGATCTGTTGAAGTATCAAATGGTAAAAATGACCTTACTTTGACCTGTCCATTTTCTCTTTCCGCTTCTACCTGGAATGGAGGTACAGGTCCAGAGGCATAGAATATGTGGTGGCTGGCAAAATTCTGCTCTGCTTTGGAGTAATATGTATACTGACATCAAAAAATAGCCCTGGCTGGTGTAGCTCAGTGGATTGAATGCGGGCTGGGAACCAAAGGGTCACCAGTTTGATTCCCAGTCAGGGCACCTGCCTGGGTTGCAGGCCAAATGCCCAGTAGGGGGCAGGTGAGAGGCAACCACACACTGATGTTGCTCTCCCTCTCTTTCTCCTTCCCTTTCCTTCTCTCTAAAAATAAAATCTTTAAAAAAAAACCCATAGATATGCCACGTAGTGTCCTCTATGTTGCACACTTCACTGAATTTTCACAATATTAATGGTACCATTAATACCTCCACTTTATTTTAATTTTATTATTGTTGTTCAAGTACAGTTGTCTCCATCCCCCACCTCCACTCCCAGGTGAGAAAATGAAGGCAGAGAGGTTAAATAATGTGTCCAAGGTCTCACAGCTTGGTAAATGACAGACCTGGGGTTCTAACCCAGCCAGTCAAGCTTCAGAGTCTGTGCACTTAACCACCATATGCTTTATAAAAGTAATGCCAACACTCTCAAAATGAGTCATCATTAGAGGGCATCCAAGCCTGGGGTGTAATATGGGGACCCCTAACTAGCTCATTCCCACCAAAAAGTCTCATCTAGAAGCACAGAGTTATCATGAACTATCTCTGGGGGACATGATAGTGCTGGCAATCCAAGGAGAAATGACAAAAATCACAAAATGGTTAAACCAATGGAGAAAGTGCTGGAATTCTCCCTCCTGAAGATTCTCTTTCCAGGGCCAAATTTTTTTTGTTTTGTTTCCATAACAAATGAAGTAGTGATGGTGTTGATGAGTTACCTTATTTTCAAAAAAAATTTTTTTGCATATATCCAAAATTACTTCCATGAAAATAATTTCTCTTACACGTGACCTAAATTCTAACAACTGACCCTGTAACTACCTGGGATTATGGTAGAACAAAGTATAACAACGTTGCCTTCTGGAAGTCTTTAATTTTTTTAAAAAGTATTTCTGTATTTATTTTCAGAGAGAGGGGAAGGGAAGGAGGAAGAGAAACACTGATGTTTGCGAGAGACACATCAACAGGTTGCCTCTCACATGCCCCACACTGGGGACCTGGCCTGCAACCCAGGCAAGTGCCCTGACTAGGAATCAAATTGGTGACCTTTTAGTTTGCAGGCTGGCGCTCAATCCACTGAGCAACACCAGCCAGGGCTGGAAGTCTTTCATTTTCATTGTACTTATTCTATTAGAGGTAATTTTGTCAACTCAGTCCCTTTTCTTCTCATCCCTTTATTTGGTGTCTGTCTAGTATGTATGATATGCTTAGTTTGGGATAAGTAGCGAGGACATGGTTTTCATCATGCTTGTCCAGTGGCTCTGGAGGCCCCTCAAATCCTGACTATGCCATGGTAAAAATGTGAAATAATTCACTGCATGATGACTATAGGAACTGGTCAAATATGCATTAAACATAACCCCATAACTATATTGGCTCTGCTTTTGCTTCTCAATATTAAATACTCAAATTAATTTACTATTGAGGGGTCAAACTCTATTATTTATTTCCTTCAAAGAGACATATGATATTTCTCTTCAAGGGTATAGCATTCTGAAGACTCAGGCCAGTCAGTCCTAGAAAAAGATGACCCTTGGATTACCTATGAGATTATAGCAGTTTAGTGCATATCTGCCTACTGAACACTGCCTTCATCATTTATATACCTGGCTCCCAGTGGGTAATCAATAAATGTGATGAATAGTCTACAGTTGCCAGACTGCAGCCATGACATGCTCATGTAATAGCTTCCATTATTTTTCTTTTTAAAAATTTTGTTTACAGATTTTATTTATTTTTAGAGAGGGGAAGGAAAGGAGAGAGGGGGAGAAACACCAATGTGTGGTTGTCTCTTGAGTGACCCCTAATGGGACCCTGGCCCGCAACCCAGCCATGTGCCCTGACTGGGAATCAAACCAGCGATCCTTTGGTTCACAGGACAATGCTCAATCCACTCAGCTACACCAGCCAGGGCAGTTTCCATTATTTTTCTATCAAAGGAACATGTGGGCAGTATGCAGGATGTGGAGTTCAGAGCCTTTAACACTCTTAATTCTAAGAGATCTACTAAAGCGGTTATTACAAATGCCACAATACACAAAGAACAAGAGTTATAACTCAGAAATTGAGGCTGCCTGAAAATGAAGCAAATTGAGCGTAAGTTTTCTGGACAAAAAGACAAGGCTGCTTTACTCAGTTTGAGTCTAAGACCACAGGATAAGGAAATCTGAGAAAAACAAGACAGAGAATGTTACCTGATTTTGTATGTATTCTATTATTTTTGCTTTTTGTGCCCCATGTGTTAGTGGTCAGTTCATATAAGAAAATGAAGAAGTTAATTTTTAACTTCCTGTTAAAAACTCTGTCTGAGGTACTTCCTCAACACACACACACAAAGTTCCTACCCATCATCCTTCAAGGCTCCGCTCATGCCCTTCTCCTCCACGAAGATTTTTTTATTCTACATTTAGAAAGGTTCTGCCTATTCAGACACTTATTGGCATTGATTTACTATTAGATCTCTTTGTATTATCTTTTATATGACCACCTCTTATCTCTGTCAACCACAATCTCTCTGAGGGCTGGGACATTGTCCACATTGCTTTGTATATATGAAGGCTCTGGAAGTATCTGCTTGTCTAAAGTGGCTCTATTTCCTTGAGACTGCTCAAGCACTTTTTCTTTGCCAGGCACTTCTAAGGTTCTGGGGAAATAGAGGTGAAAAATCACAGACCCTACCCTTATGGAGCTTACCTTTTTGGTTTCCCTTGAAAAGTTGCAGCAGACCATAGGAAACAGTATAAAATAATTGAAAACACTGTGGACTGATAGTCAGGATACCCTGGTCTGATCTCTAATTTGATATGTATCTTGATGTGTATCTTTATTTTAAAAAGATTTTATTTATTTATATTTAGAAGGGAAGGGAAGGAGAGAGGGAGAGAAATACCAATGTATGGTTGCCTCTCATATGTCCCCTGCTGGGAACTGACCTACAACCCAGGCATGTGCCCTGACTGGGAATCGAACCATGATCCTTCGGTTCACTGGCCCGCACTCAATCCACTGAGCTACACCAGCCAGGGCTTGATGTGTATCTTGAATATATTTCTTAACCATTCATCATCTATTTCCCTATATATGGTTACTAAGTGAACTAAATCAGAAAAAGATGCAAATCATATTGGAGGGAAGTGTCTCAATCAGATAAAAGATATCTATGAAAACCCTACAGCTAACACATACTTAGAGGCGAAAGACTGAAAGCTTTCTCCCAAAGATTAGTAACAAGACAAGGATGTCTGCTTTCACCACTGCTATTAAATATTTTACTAGTAAGGTTCTAACTAGCACAATGAAATAAAAAGAATCAAGATTGGAAAGGAAGTACCTGCATTTTTTAGATGACATGATCTTATATAGAAAACTCTAAAGAATCCACACAAGCCCTGAATACTGTGGCAGTAGATTGGGTGTCATCCTGAAAAATGAAAGACCATGGGTTCAATTCCCAGTGAGGGCACATGCCTGGGTTATAGGCCAGGTCCCCAATTGGGGGCATGTAAGAAGCAACAGATGCAAATTTCTCTCCCCTTCTCTATCCCTGCCTTCTCCTCTCTCTAAATATAGATAAATAAAATCTTAAAAAAGGAATCCACACAAAAAACCCTTAGAGCTAATAAAAGAATTCAGCTAGGTTTTAGATAAGGTCAATATATTAAAATAAGCTGTATTTCTATAAACTAGCAATGAACAATCTGAAAATGAAATTAAAACCTCCATTTACAATAGCATTAAAATTGATAAATTACTAAGGAATAAACTTACCAAAGTGCAAGACTTATACACTGAAAACTACAAAACACTGTTGAAAGAAATGAAAGACCTAAAATAAATTTTTAAAATCCTGTGTTCATGGATTGGATCTCTTAGTTTGTTAAAATGGCAAAACTCCTGAAATGGAATTACTTATTCACAGCAAATCCTACCAAAATCCCAGTTACCTTTTTTTCCCTGCAAAAAAATTGATAAGTGAGGGAAATGCAAAGGACCCAGAATATCCAGAATAATGTTGAAAAAGAACAAAGTTGGAGGACTTATACTTTCCAATTTAAAACTTAGTACCAAGCTATAGTAATCCAAACTATGTAGTACTGGTATAAGAAGAGACATATAGACCAATGCGAATAGACTATGAGACCAGAACAAACCCACACTCATGGTCAACTAATTCTTTATAACAGTGTCAAGACAATTCAATGGAATAAATTGGTGTTTTCAACAAATGGATATCTACAGAGACAACTGGATATCTACATGCAAAAGAGTGGATTTCAAATCCTTACCTCACACCATATACAAAATTAGCTTGAAACAGATCAAAGACCTTAAAGAAAGAGTTAAAATTATAGAACTCAAACATAGGTTTAAATCTCCATGACCTTGCATTAGGCAATGTCTTTTTATTTATTATTTTTAAAGCTTCTATTTATTTATTCATAGAGAGAGGGGCAGGGAGAAAAAGAGGGAGAGCAACATCAATCAGTTGCCTCTTGTACATGCCCCAGCCAGGACAAAACTGACAAGCCAGGCAGGTGCCCTGACACAGAATCAAACCTGAGACCTTTTGCTTTGCAGCTCAACCAACTGAGCCACACCAGTCAGGGCTAGGCAAGGTCTTTTTAGATACACCATCAAAGCACAAACAACAAAAGAAAACAGATAGACTGGAATTCATCAAAATTAAAACCTCTTGTGTTTCATAGGGCACTATTACCAAAGTGAAAAGGCAACCCACAGAACAGGAGAAATACACTGAAATCATATATTTGATAAAGGGACTTGCATCTACAACATACAAAGAACTCTTGCAACTCAACAATAAAAGGACAACCCAATTTTGAAAAAAATGGGTAAAGAATCTGAATAGACATATCTTCAAAGATATAAAATGGCCAATAGCGCTAGCTGGTGTAGCTCAGTGGATTGAGCTCAGGCTGCAAACCAAAGGGTCGTTGGTTCAATTCCCAGTCAGGGCACATGCCTGGGTTGCGGGCCAGGTCAGGTCCCCCAGTAGGGGGTGCACAAGAGGCAACCACACACTGATGTTTCTCTCCCTTTCTTTCTCCTTCCCTTCCCCTCTCTCTAAAAATAAATAAATAAAACCTCTAAAAAAATAAAATGGCCAATAAACACAAGAAAAAATGTTCAACATCATTGGTGCATTGGTGCATCTCCTTGGTGGCTACCAAGGAGATGCACATGAAAACCTGACTTCCTTTCATTGGATGCTGGATAAACTGACCAGTGTGTTTGCTCATTGTCCATCTACCAGTCTCCACAAGCTGAGAGAATGTCTCCCTCTCATCATTTCCGTAAGGAACAGATAAGTATGCCCTAACAGGAGATGAAGTAAAGGAGATTCACATGCAGTGGTTTATTAAGATAGATGGCAAAGTCTGACTGGATATAACCTACCCTGCTAGTTTTATGGATGTGATCAGCTTGACAAGACCAGGAAGGATTTCCATCTGATCCTTGATACCAAGGGTTGCTTTACTGTTCATCATATCACACCTGAGGAGGCCAAGCACAAGCTGTGCAAAGAGAGGATGATCTTTGTGGGCACAAAAGGAATCCCTCATCTGGTAACCCATGATGTTTGCACCATCTGCTACCCTGATCCCCTCATCAAGGTGAATGACACCATTCAGATTGATTTGGAAGCTGGCAAAATCACTGATTTCATCAAGTTTGACACTGGTAACCTGTGTATGGTGACCCAAGGGGCTACCCTGGGAAGAATTGGTGGTCATAAAGAAAAAGAGAGAGAGAGAGACAGAGAGAGGGAGAGGGAGGGGCAGGCATGCACACCACCTGGTTCTTTTGACATAGCTTATGCAAAATATGCCAATGGCAACAGCTTTGGCACCTGGCTCTCCAACATTTTTGTTATTGGCAAAGGCAACAAACCATGGATTTCTCTTCCCTGTGGAAAGAGTATCTGCTTCACCACTGCTAACAGAGAGACGAGAGACTGGCAGCCAAACAGAGCAGTGGTTGCAATGAGCTCTAAGTGACAGGATTGGGAGAGTTGCTGTACTTAATTAAAGATGATACAGCAAAAACAAAAAACAATACCACAATGAGATACCACTTCACACCAACTAGAAAGGTAATAATCAAAGACGCAGATAGTAAATGTTTTGGAGAATACTAAGAAATCTGAATCCTTACATACTACCCCTGGGAATGCCTAGTGGTGGGTGCTGCTATGGAAAATAGACTGGCAGTTCTTCAAAAGGTTAATAAACATAGTTATCACAGGATGTAGTAATTCTACTCCTAGGTATACGGCCAAGAGAATGGAAAACGTATCTATACAAACTTGTTCAATAGTGTTCACAGCAACATTATTAATAATAGCCAAAGGTGGAAATAACCTAAATATGCATCAACTGGTGAATGGATAAAATGTGGTGCATTCATACAAAGGAATATTATCCAGCTGTAAGAAGGAATGCAGTACTAATTCATGCCACAACATGGATGAACCTTGAAAACATGCTGAATGAAAAAAGCCAGTCCCAAAGGCCACAAATTGTATGACTCCATTTACATGAAATGTCCACAATAGGCAAATCCACAGAGAAACCAAATTAATGGTTGTCACTGGCTAAGGGGCGAGTAGGTAGTTATTGCTAATATGTTTGGGGCTTCTTTTCGGAGTGATTAAAAACATTCTAAAATTAATTGTGGTACTGGTTGCACAACTCAACGAATACACTGGGTTGACCAAAAAGTTCATTTGTTTTTTTCCCATAAGATGGTAGAGCTCAGTTGTCTCTAACTTGATTTGAAACAATTTTGTTAGATTGTATTGCGACAGCTGTCATATCAGTGTGCTGGAGAATTCTCACTGGACAATGCTCCACAGTTGGGTAGAACAGTTGAAGTTGATAGCAATTAAATTGGGACATTAATTGAGAACAATCAATGTTATTCCATGTGGGAGACAGCTGACATACTCAAAATATCCAAATCAAGAAAGTTACTAGTGAAAATGAAAAAATGTGTCTTTTATTTTGCAGAAAAAAACATGTGGATTTTTTGGCCAACCCAATACCAAAAACCACTGAATTGTGCATTTTAAATAGGTGAATTGCATGGTATGTGAATTATATTTCAAAGAAAATGGAAAATTGGAACAGGAAAAAAATGCTAGAAAAAGCTTAAAAATGCCATACACAGAGGCAAAAATCTTTGAAGAATTTAGTCACAACTTCAAGCAGGAGTTGGATAAATATACATACACTTTTCTTAAGAAAGTGACCATTATGTGGTTAGAGACTAGAAAAAAAGCATTTATTGTAACTGGACCAGATAAACAAAGTACTCTTATTGGCCCACTCCCATGACAGAATCCCTCTGTTACACAAACTCAGTCCCTATCCACGACTAACTTCTATTCCATTCCTTCACTTTGTGTCTTGATAGCTGAAGTAATGTACTGTTAAAACAAGACTGAGACTGAAGAGAACCCAACATTTTTTCGATCAGAAGACTGAAATATATATCTGATTATGAATATTTTAAAGAGTTTGGAAATTCCCATTATTCCCATACATTGCTTAGGTTCTTCATCTCAGAGAAAAGTTGTATTTACAATAAAAAGATTGGGTTTTATTATGCTGACCTATTTTGTTTATTAATTAACCAGTGAGCAATCTCTTGTTCTAAGGTATGTTGACCAAGGTTCCAAGGTTGTTTATTGTTCTGTATAATTTTCTGTCCTTACTCTGAAAGTTGGCAAATTAAATCTAGTGAAATTGTGCCATGACCTGGAGAACTCAATGGCCACAGGACACAAAATTATCTTTTAACTTTTCCTTTTTTCTCCTTACCCATCCGTAAATCATGTTCAGTCTTTCCAAATATCTCTTGTGCTTGTCCTTTCTTTTCTACCCCTTGTTCCTATCTAAGGATTTATGGACTCGTAACTGGAATGCTGCATTCACTGTACAATTGGTTTCCATATTTCCATCTCTCTGTCTGAAATACATTTGGCAGCAATATAAAGGATTAACTCTCTCAAAATAACATTTAATCAAGTAATCTCTCTCTTTAATAACCTTGACTGGCTCCCCCATGTTTACTGAGTAAAGTCCAAACACTATTAGCCTAGCATTGAAGATTTCCCAAAATCTAGGACCAAATTTTATTCCCAGATTTATCATCTACTACTTTTCTTGAACAAAACTGGGCTCCTCCCCATCCCTTGAACTTCTGCTAATTGTTTTTTTAAAATTATTGTATTATTGTTCAATTATAGTTGTCTGTATTTCTTCCCACCCCTTCCCACGTGGTAATTCTTCTTGTACCTTTTCTCATGATGTTCCTCCTGCCTAGAACAACCTCTCATCTTCGAAAGCCTTAACTTTTGTCCATGAAACCATCTCTGAACATTGTAATTCACAGTGACCTCTCATCTCTTGAATGTGGTGAGAGTTAAGAACAGCCAAATGAGTATCTGGCAGTGCTTATATACAATTTTCCTTATCTTATATTGTTAATTCTTGTATTATTTCCTATTGTGTGTATTTTGCCTCCTCCATGTAGACACAGGTTCCTTGAGGGCTGGGGCCATTTATTATACTTTGTAAAATTACCCACAGTGCACAGTGCTGTGCTCAGTGATATGATGGGTCTAACTATCACAGGTCAAAAGTGCTGACTTTCCCCAAGATGCCTCATTCTTACATGGCAGCACTCACTCAAGGTGCCAGTTCCTTTTATATCATGGTAAAAATAATGACTTTAAAGGTGAAACTAACTCTGCAGGTCCCTCTAAGATATTAAGGAATTACAAACTGCTTCTGAAATTTCTGAATCCCCTATTAAAATACAAAATCAGGCTTCAATAAATAATTTCATGCTCTCTGAAAGCTTAAAAAATGACACGTAAAGAAAAAAATGGCCAAGGGATTACTGGCTCCCAGTCAAGATGGCTGTATAGGTAAATGTGGTACTCAGAACCTCCTACAACCACATCAAAATTACAACTAAACTACAGAACCATCATTCAGAACCACCTGAAATCTAACTGAACAGAAGTCCTACAACTAAGGATTTAAAGAAGATACATCGAGATTGGTAGAAGTGACAGAGATGTGAAATTGGATGGCCCAGCAGTTAAAAATTGGGAGGCTTTTCTTGCCTCTGGAGGTCTCCCCTGAAGAGGAAGGATCCCAACCCCACACCAGGCCCTTCAGCCCAGGGTTCCAGTGCCAGGAAGGTAAGTCCTCATAATTTCTGGCTGTAAACACCAGCAGGGATTATGACTGAGTGAGACAGAGGCTTCCAGAGACCCAAATGTTCCTCTTAAAGGGCCCATGCATGAACTTACTTGGACTCACTCCCTTGGAGATCCAGTGCTGAGGCAGCAGATTGAAAGACACCAGGGCATATGGGGAGGAACTGAACTGACTGGCATCAGGGAGAGGGCTGGAGGGGCAGCTTTTTCCCAGACAGAAGTGTTGGCAGAGGCCAGTCATTGTTCCTTTTCTGAGCTCACTCCCAACTCAGAGTTGGCAGGCAGGCACTGTATCTGACTTTCTACCCCTGGCTAACATTGTTTGCACTGCTCTGGTGATTCCCTGCAGCCTTGCCCAACCCAACTCGTGGGCCCACTCAAGCTGTTTCCAGTGGCTTTTCCATAGGAAAGGCCTATCTTGGCTCATGCTTCAGACTTTCCTAAAATCTCTCAAACAAGCAGCATGTCACCTCAGTGTGCCCTGTAACACTCAGTGTGCCCTGTAACACTCACAGCTGGCACTAGGAGCAGTCGGCTTTGGTTCACAGTGAGGACTTGCTGGGGCAACTGTAAGCCCAGCACAAGTACCAGCCATCTGCAGATCTCTTTGTAGCTCATGCTGGGTGGCCCCAGGAAGAACACAGGTGGCAGCTCTCCTTGGCCTGCACCTCGTGGGAGGCCCCAGAGCCACCACACCCAGTGGACAGCTTCAGACCACATCAAAGAACCACCCAACCACTCAAAGGGCAGACTAAGTTATGCTCCTTGGGGTGGGCCCCTGCAAGCTGATCCTCCACAGTGGTGGAGGACAGTCATTGCAGCTGATTGGCCTGGGGGTAAATCCCTCCCACTGGAGTGCCAACAGCAATCAGGACTCAACTATAACAGGGGAGTGTACACACCCCACAAGAGGGGGTGGACCTGGAGTGACCAGCTCAGATGAATGGGGAGGCTGTGCCACTGGACCCTATAGGACACCATCTCTACATAAGGCCTCTGTATCAAACCCAGGAGACATAGCAGCTCTACCTACTACATAGAAACAAACACAGGGAGGCTGCCAAAATGAGGAGACAAAGACACATGGCCCAAATGAAAGAACAGAACAAAACTCCAGAAAAATAATTAAACAAAATGAAGATAGGCATATCTACCAAATGTACAGTTCAAACGCTGGTTATAAAGATGCTCAATGAACTTAGGGGAAGAGTAGAGGAACTTAGTGAGAACTTCAACAAAAAGAGTAGAAAAGAAAAGAGAGGAAACATAAAATGGAACTAGAAAATACAAAAAGAACCAGTCAGAAATGACGAATACATGAACTAAAAAGAAGAATATATTACAGGGACTCAACTGTGAAGTAGATGAAGAAAAGGAACAAATAAGAGACTGGGAAAGTAAAAAAGCAGAAAACACCCAATCGGAATAGCAAAAAGAAAATAAATGAGGACAGTATAAGGAGCCTCTGGGACAACTTCAAGCATACCAACATTTGCACCATGTGAGTGCCAAAAGGAGAACAGAACAAGCAAAGAACTGAAAATGCTATGTAAAAAAATAATGATGGAAAAGTTCCCTAACCTGGTTCAGAAAACAAAGACACACAAGTCCCGGAAGTGCAGAGTACGAAACGAGATGAAAACAAAGAGGCTCGGTCCAAGACACATCATAATTAAAAATGCCAAAGGTTGTAACTGGAACATAATCAGCAAAAGAAAAAAGCAAACAAAATATAACCAGAGACATTGAAATTAAGAACAATCTAACAATAGCCAGCGGGGAGGGGGGAAGGGACAGTGGGGAAAAGGGTTTTCAGGAACTACGATAAAGGACACATGGCCAAAACCAAGGGGGAGGGTGGGAGCAAGGGAGGGAGGGGGGGTTGGCTGGGGTGTGGGGCAGGGGTGGGGAGAAAATGCAGATGACTGTAACTGAACAAACAACAATAAAATTAAAAAAAAACCTAAAACTAAACTAAACTAAAATGCCAAAGGTTAAAGACAAAGGGAAATCTTAAAAGCAGCAAGAGAAAAGCAGTCCGTTTCCTGCAAGGGAACTGCCATAACACTGTCAGCTGATTTCTCAACAGAAACTTTGCAGGCCAAAATGAATTGGCACAAAATATTCAAAGTGAAGAAAAGCAGGGACCTACAACCAAGGCTACTCTACCTGGCAAACTTATCGTTTAGAATCAATGGACAGATAAAGGGCTTCCCAGACAAGTAAAAGCTAAAGGAGTTCATTATCACCAAACCATTTTATATGAAATGTTGAAGGATCTTCTTTAAGAAGAAAGAAAAAGATAAAAATATGAATAATAAAATGGCAATGAATACATATTTATCAACAATGGAATCTAAAAAATAAACTAAACATACAAGCACAGCAGAAATCAATTCAGAGATACAGAGAACATTTTGATGGTTGCTAGACAGGAAGGGGTTGGGGAGCTGGGTGAAAAAGGAAAGGGATTAAGAAGTACAAATTGGCAGTTACAAAATAACCATGCAAATGTAAAGTACAGCACCAGGAATATAGTCAATAATATTGTAATAACTATGTATGGTGCCAGATTTATTGGGGTGATCACTTGTAAGTTATATAAATGTCTAATCACTGGGTTGTACACCTGAAACTAATATGATTTGTAAGTCAACTGTAACTGAAAACAAAAATTATATTAAAAAAGAAAAATGGCCAAGTTGGATACATAATCTCTAAGGTTTACTGGATCACAAAATATTTTAAAAGCCAAGGCTCCATGGTTTGTAACCATTTATATTTCAGTGTCTGTTTTTTTTTTTTGTTTTTGTTTTTGTTTTTGTCTGTAAAACAGGCTAAACTGTATAAGAAAAATAAGTTTAAAACTTAAACTTTACATGAAAGGCAGCCAAAATTATATGGACAATTCAAGCTAAAAAGTTCTTCACATCTGGTTTCTCCTGAATTTTTTAGGTAGTCTAACATTTCATCATTTTTAGAAATGTAGTCCCTAGCTAGCGGTTTTTAAGTCTGTGCTGGTTATGTATAATTGACCCAAGAAATGCTGCAACCATCAAATTTTATCAAATGCTTCTTAACCTTGTAAACTGAAGAATCATCATAAATCCCTACCTTACACTCTGCTGCTGAAGCTTTGAAGTTGCATAGTATGTACTGACTGCAAATTCTCAGAAATGCTTTGTTTGCCTTTATGGATAGCTTCAGATGATAAAGCTCCAGCAACAAATGCCACTTGCTAGGCAAACCTATGCCACATGTGAATCCCTCACCTTGTGTGTCAGAGCCCAACTTTATTACCTGGCATCATCGGATCAAAACTTGAAGGACCAGTAATTTTGGTATTTTATGTATATTCTTTATGAAATTTTCCTTTTTAAACAATGTTGTTTCTTTTAGCCCAGCTGTGACTACCAGTAGACAAGATTTCAAATGATCTCCCATGTTTTATAGAAATTTGATAATTTTTTTCTCCAAGGATTATTATAATGAATAGAGCTTCCTGTCAAGAAAGATGCTAAATTCAAAGTAGTATTTCCTGCACTTCTAATTACAAATAAGTTTTACCTTTTATTTTGTTCCAGTATACAATTTTACATAGTACTATTATTATTTTAAGCAATAATTAAGCAATTTGGATTCATGTTTTGAGCTCTATTTCTCAGTATACAGATTTACCTAAAAAAGTACAAACTAAGCACAGGGGTGCAATTTTCCAGGCACTTCCAAGTTGCTTAAATATTTACAAATATGTAAGCACCCTGTTTGAAAGCATGAAAATTTTGGTGTCAGAAGGAAACATTTCATGTATATCAAATCTTTAAACTTTAACATTTGCACAGATCCAAATATTCCTGAGAAAGGTCAGTCTCATTCTCACTTTACACCTCCAGGTCCTCATATTTCAGCAGCATATCTTGGGGAACCGTAACCTCTGTTACTCGATGTACCACTAATTGCACAAAATACATGCAATGTGTTGTTCATCCAGGGAGAATGCATTGTGTCTTCTTGTAATATCTAAAACAAAAAAAAAATCTGCATGTTTATCATGACGCAAAATAGCCACTACCAAAAAAGAATGTGTAATTGAAATTACAGGCATATTGCAATATATCAGTGACACTTAGCTACTTAAAATGACACAAACCAAAAATATAACATTACCAACTTAAGTCCTCAAAGCTGTATTACAAAGGCAGCATAGCAAAAAAAGCAGAAAAGATCTGGTTACTCGTCAAGAAAAACAACAGACTGTCAAATGCAAAATTCAGTAAGAAGTGAAAGGTAATGCAATCTTTAAAATATTTTTATTTTTTTATTTTTTAAGATTTTATTTATTTAACTTTAGAGGGGAAGGGAAGGAGAGAAGGAGAGAAATAGCAATGTCGGGTTACCTCTTGTGCTCCCCCCGCTGGGATCTGCCCTGCAACCCAGGCATGTGCCCTGACTGGGAATTGAACCATGGTTGTTTGGTTCACAGCCTGCACTCAATCCACTGAGCTACACCAGCCAGGGCTAAAATACTTTTAAATACATGGTAATAACAAGAGCTTTCAAGGGGACTCTTTGATATGAGTTTATGGATGATATTCTAATACAGTAATTCTCAAGATCACCTGTGGAGCTTCACAAACATGCAGATACCTATGTGCCTTCCCTGGAGAGTTGGAAAATAATACTAAATAAACAGAAAAGTCCTAAGTGCATATTTCTGAACATGCATTATAATTACATAAGCTAATTGATACAGAAGATTTTTACCAAAATCAAGAACTTCACAAAAATTTATTTTTGCCCTGGTTATGTGCCTCAGTTGGTTGGAGTGTTGCCTGTACACCAAAAGGTTGTGGGTTCAATCCCCAGTCAGGTCCATACGGGAGGCAACTGATCACTTTTTCTCATATTCGTTTCTCTTTCTCTGTCTCTCTCTCAAATCAGTAAATATATCCTCAGGTGAGGATTAAAAAATATATATATTTCATCCCATAAATACATAAACACATATCTATATTAGTATACATATTTTTAAATTATCTGTTTGGTGTGATCAAAAGTAACAGAAATCTTAGGTTTGGATTAGGTGAAAGAAAAGAATAGCATACACATCACATTCAACATTTTCACTATACACTCCCAACGTAGGTTTCAAGTTTTCAATACTTGGTTCTCAGGTTAGCTCTGACACTTGAGTATTACACCTGCAAATTGGTCTATAGTGGCAGTAATTCATCATACCACTTATGTTGCTACAAATCATGTTTTATATAGAGATAATTCCTCTTTACAAAAATCATCACTCATGACATGAATCTGAAAGCACATAGAGGTTTAAGAGATGACTAATTGAATATCCACACTTTTCAGATGTGACAAGTGAATGGGGCAACTCATTGTAAAGAAAATAAAACATACCAAACAGATACTACAATGGCTACCACAAACTCTGTCTAATAAAGAAGTCTGTAATTAATAGGATTTTACAAAGATTTTATTTATTTATTTTTACAGCGAGAGGAAGGGAGGGAAAGAGGGAGAGAAACATCTATGTGTGGTTGCCTCTCATGCATCCCCTACTGGGGATCTAGCCTGCAGCCCAGGCATGTGCCCTGACTGGGATTCGAATCAGCAACCCTTTCGTTCACAGGGCAGCACTCAATCCACTGAGCCCAACGGCCAAGGTGAATAATTTTTCAATCTGAATAACTTAGAGTTCAGGCAGTTGAATGCAAATTAAATAATTACAATATAGTACACATTGGCTTAAAATGGCAAGGGTAATTATTTTATATCTTTTGTGAAGGAGGAGCTTTTGCTGTGTTTTCCCCCTATGAATTATGAAGAACAGAAACCTGTAAACTATCCAATTTCTAGGAATAAATTATGTCATTTATTTGATAAAAGTTCACCTCAGAAAAGTGATGGTAAAGAAAGGTATATCCCTACTGTACTCGTGGGCTGAGCTGGAAATAGAGACAATAGAGGAAGTGGAATGGTTCCCCATCTTCTTAGTCTGGATGACCTGGCTGCTTTGAGAAACAGACACAAAAGGGGCCTCCGAAAACTGAGCAGCAAGGGATGCTTTGGAATAGTATGCACTTACTCCTAAGTGGGCTAATAGAAGTAAAGGTGGAAAAAGAAGAAACAAAACACTGATTCCAGACCCCTCAAGCCAATAAGATTCCCAGCCACAGAGAAAGGTGAGAAGGAGAGTGGGTCAATCAGTCACTGAATAAATGGGATGATGAAGTCTGGCTCACTGGATTCTCTACACTGAGAAGATGACAATGGTTGGAAAGTTAGACTCCTGATCACTCAATGCACCCTTGGGTTAACAGTAACTAAATTTCCCATAGCTGTTTCTTAGAAATATCAGACAGAGACTTCCAGCCAAGATGGAGGCGTAGGTGGAAATACTATGCCTCCTTGCACAACCAAAATTAAGGACAATAAAGACTTAGAAACAAAAACACAGCCAGAACAGACAGAAAATTGAACTTTATGGAAGTCCAACAACCATTAAACAAGATTGGTAAGAGGGGTGGAGTTGGCGGCCTGCAGAGAGGGGTCACGGCAGGAAGGGGCGGTAGCTGCCAAACCCTGGAGCACAGGCGGTGCGGGGCAGAAACGAGAGAAGAGTGCAAAAGGCGGTTGGCTGACCGCAGTCACCCATTTGCTAGCAGACAAACTAGGCAGAAATGGCAGTGGGACAGACTGCGCAGCCCAGGGCCCCAGTGACAGGAAATAAAGCCTAAAAACAATGATTTAAAAGGTACCAGGAGAGACTCCCAGCCTCATGGGAGGGTTTGTTAGAGAGACCCATGGAGTCCTAGAACGTGCACAGGCCCACCCACCTGGGTGCCAGCACCGGAGGGGCCCGATTTGCTTGTGGGAGGGGTCAGAGGGAACTGGGATCAGAGGGAGAGCGGAGCAGGTGCCATGGTTCCCTTTGTGACCCCGCCTACACAGACAGCATCACAAGCCAGTGACTGGGTTGCCCTGCCCTAGTGAACACCTAAGGCTCCACACCTCATATGTAACAGGCATGACATGACCAAAAAATTATGGCTCAAACAGAAAAACAAAGCAAAGCCCAGAGACAATACTTTTAAGCGACCAAGAGATAGCCAACCTATCAGATGCACAGTTCAAAACACTGGTGATCAGGATGCTCACAGAATTGGTTGATTTTGGTCGCAAATTAGATGAACAAATGAAGGCTACACTAAGTGAAATGAAGGAAAATGCACAGGGAACCAACAGTGATGGGAAGAAAACTGGAACTCATATCAATTGAGTCGACCAGAAGGAAGAAAGAAACAACCAAACAGGAAAGAAGAAACAAGAATTCAAAAAAATGAGCAGAGGCTTAGGAACCTCCAGGATACCTTTAAACGTTCGATATCTGAATTATAGGGGTACCAGAAGGGGAAGAAAAAGAGCAACAAGTGGAAAACTTATTGCAACAAATAATAAAGGAGAACTTCCCCAATCTGGCAAAGGAAATCGACTTCCAGGAAGTCCAGGAAGCTCAGAGAGTCCCAAAGAAGGTGGACCCAAGGAGGAACACACCAAGGCACATCATAATTACGTTACCCAAGATTAAAATGAAGGAGCGAATTCTAGAAGCAGCAAGAGATAAGGGGACAGTCACCTACAAAGGAGTTCCCATCAGACTGTCAGCTGATTTCTCAAAAGAGACCTTACAGGCAAGAAGGGGCTGGAAAGAAGTATTCCAAGTCATGAAACACAAGGACATACATCCAAGACTGCTCTATCCAGCAAAACTTTCATTTAGAATGAAAGGACAGATAAAGCACTTCTCAGATAAGGTCAAGTTCAAGGAGTTTATCATCACCAAGCCCTTATTATAGGAAGTGTTAAAGGGACTTATCTAAGAAAAAGAAGATAAAAAATATGAGCAGAGAAAGGACAGCAAACTCACAGTTATTAACAACCACACCTAAAACAAAGGCAGACTAAGTGGTCACCTAAAACAGGAGCAGAGCCACAGAAATGGAGGTCACACGGAAGGTTAGCAACAGGGGAGTGGGAGGAGAGGGTGGGGAAAAGGCACAGAGAATAAGTAGCATAGACGGTGGGGAGAAAATAGACAGGGGTAGGGCAAGAGTAGTGTGGGAAATGTAGAAGCTAAAGAACTTATGACACATGGACATGAACTAAAGGGGGGGAGTGTGGGCAGGGTGGAGGGGAATGAAGGGGGGGAATGGGACAACTGTAATGGCATAATCAATAAAATATATTAATAAAAACAATGGGAAAAAAAGAAATATCAGACAAAATAAATTCAGAGAGATGGAGCTTGATTTAAAGTCGACTAGTTCTTGTTTTCCTAGAAAAACTCTTCTCCATCACCACGCTGCTGTTCTTTGGATGCCAACCACTGTTGGCCTGTTTGAAGGTATACACTTTGTATGGCAGTCTTACATGGATGGGTGAGCGCAATTAATGAAATACAGATAGAAAGACCAATGACTGGATTCCCTTCTGGAACCAGCTTTAAGAATGTGTTCTCTAGCCCTGGCTGGTGTGGCTCAGTTGGTTGCAGTGTTATCCCATAAACTGAAAGGCCACGGGTTTGATTCCCGGTCAGGGAATCAAATGCCTGGGTTGCAAATTTGGTCCCTGTCAGGGTGAATAAGGAAGCAACCGGTCAATGTTTCTCTCCCTATCTCTCCCTCCCTTCTCCTCTCTAAAATCAATAAGCATGTCCTTAGGTGAGGATGAATGAATGAATGAATGTTCTCTAAAAAGGTTGTAGTTATCTTGTTTATGTCTTAATTTCTTAAAAATTGAGAGTTTGAAGTATTTCTGAAGCAACTATTTATCTTATTGGGTATTTTCCTGAGTAAGGAAACAAAGGAGACTATATAAGTTTAATAGGCTAACTCAATGAGGGACCAGACCACAATGCTGTAACTTTTACAAATGTGTTTAAGATGTTAAAATACTGCCCTGGCTGGTGTAGCTCAGTGGATTGAGTGCAGGCCTGCGAACAAACAACCACGGTTCGGTTCCCAGTCAGGGCATGCGCCTGGGTTGCAGGCCACTTCCCAGCAGGGGATGCATGAGAGGCAACCATACACTGATATTTCTCTCCCTCTCTCCTTCCCTTCCCCTCTAAAGATAAATAAATAAAATCTTTAAAAAAAAAGATGTTAAAGTACTTAAGTGAGAATCCATGCATAGACTGGTTATAAATATAAATTTCAGGATTCCAATATAGCAATGAGGTTTTACCAGGGAAATCAGACAGTACCCCAGTTTTAAGGTAACTAGGTATATAAAAGTTGTAACTACCTAATAATGACATAATTTGGCTCTAAGTGAGGAACAACTCTTCACTTCTTATTTTCCAGGTTGGGTTTTACTAAGCTAGCTGTAGTTGTCATTCACACTCAGTCACAGATTAAAATGCTAAGAAGTTTTAAGAAAATAGCGAGCTTTGCAGACAATATGGGTATTAAGACAATATTCAAATTTTGGAAATCACTCAGAATCTCACCTAAATGATACTATCTACTTTCATACAGCCATAGTAGGGATTTGCCTATTGAGACAATAATTTCATTTCTTTAGGAGTGTTCTTGAGACTCTTATCCATGTTCACAGTAGATCAATTCAGATTTGCTCGGCTAGTCACTTCTAATGGCATTTTAGTGCAAAGAACAATTTGGTTTATATCTGATAATTACTTTAGTAATTGCTTCTGATAATTGCTTCATATTTGATTTGATTTGTCATTGAAATGATCAATGATAATATGAGCAAAATTTAAAATACAGACTGAGTAATTTTAAGGTAATACACTTCAAATTGATTTTGTTAGGTAATACTTTAAGGACCCAAGATCTTGTTCTCATTTAAACGACTGTAATACTTGCCTGCTCGTGGATAATGTCAGACAATTCTTTCACCATTTCTCTGAAATTAGACTTTAGCCCTTCATGGTACTCAATTTGATCCTCTTTAATTAGCCGCTCATTTAGTTCGAGTGCAATGCTGCATGCTTGTATGAATTTCCTGTGGATGAAGATCAAAGAAAAAGATTTTTTTTATTTACTCCCAGAAAGTCTCACGGACACTCATTTTGATGTTCACTTTAACTATGGCTTGCTTGCCTAGAAGATTAGAATTCGGTATTTTCTCACTGTGCCCCTGCTAATGCCACATCCTGTTTGAAATGCCCTTTCCTTTGTGTTCTTTTCTCTCCAGTTTCTTATGTCCTTTAAAACCTGATTATCTGGTTGTTTTGGTTATTTCTGGCATCTGTGGCCATTTAGATGGATTTTTAAATTTTCTACATTCTGTTCCTCAGTTATGGAAAGGAGTACCTTTAGAAGGTATGCATGGTAGAGCAGGGAAATGTGTGGGGAGCACAGGAACTGAAATTCCACTTTTATGCATTTAAAAAAATCTCTTGAGGGCAGAGGAGATATCAGTTTTCTATGGAAGAGGCACTTCTGACCTGTTATTCTTATAAACAAAATCTCAAGGGGAAAAAATGTTGTAGTTCTTTCCCTTCTCATTGGGTTCAAATAGATTAAATGGCTGATTTTCAGAAAAAATTATCTGTTGATAAGGAGCCATTCATTCAAAAATAATTCATTTGGGGCTTACTATGTGCCCAGTACAGTGTTGGGTGATGTAGGTACAAAGTATGTGCCCTGGGCTGGTAAGAGCAGGAACAGAGTTAATGACTTATCGAAAAGTACTTTTCCATTATTAA
This sequence comes from Carollia perspicillata, assembly GCA_004027735.1. Taxonomy (NCBI): domain Eukaryota; kingdom Metazoa; phylum Chordata; class Mammalia; order Chiroptera; family Phyllostomidae; genus Carollia; species Carollia perspicillata. The sequence goes on from PVKM010000021.1 coordinate 78,664, forward strand.
GTGTGTTTATGTTTAACATCCATAATTAGAGTGTATGTCTGAGGAGACAAAGTACCTCACTGCCCATGTGTTTTGTGTCTCCATCACAGCAACCAGTAGAATTTTGTATATGCCAGGCACTAATAAATGTGGGTGAATGAATGACTACTGTTTACTCTGCGACCTGGAACAGCTGATAACACACAGGAAAAGTAAATGAAATGAGTTGGAAACAAGTGAATGGATAAATTGTCATCTTTCTCTTTACTTTTACTCATCTGTCTCTCTTATTCTGAATGTAAACTCTTTACATATTAAACAGATTTTGTTCTAATGCAAGACCATTCAGACATCCCTTAGCCTTCAGGAGTGCTCGTTCAAGGCAAGCTCATTCATGTAATACGTGCCCAAGACTGGCAGAATCCAAGCAGAACTAAGGACACAGAACAGGAGGCAAGCCTGTCTGACCCTTCCAGTTCCACTTTGATGACCGCCCTAAAAGTTCAGAAATGCTGTGACATGAGTCCAGTGGGGCAAAGGAGGAAACTGCATAATGAATTCAGGCTTCTGTTTGTGTTACAACATCCACAGCACTAACGTAAGTTATGTTTAATCTCTTGGCTCACTAGGACATTGTTAATGTCCCACAGCAAGAAAGATTGATCCTGCATTTACTCACTAAAGTACCACTAGGAAGTCACTTAAATATTGTAAAAGAGAACAGAGAATGTCCTTTTTTGTACAGATAGTATTTGGTGAATGTTCTGGTTTCTTTTAAGAAAAAACAGAGTGAAAGAATAGAGGTCTGCTCTGAAAACTACAAAGCACTTACCTAAACATGTCTTTCAATTCATTGACTTTCTTAGATGGGTACTTGCTAGCTTGACTGTCATTTAAGAAAGCCCTTGCATAAGCTAATGGACCAGCATTTACCTAAATTACAAAAGAAGAAAAATGGAAGTTATCAGAATGTAACCAAAAGATAAATTTTGCATTTCTTTAAAAAAAAATAGCCAAATACCATACATTAAAAATCTGCATTTGAGAAATATATTTACTATTCCCACTATAAGTTTATTGTTTATTTGAAAAATGATTAACTAAAGCAAATGATCTGAAAAAATTATATTTTAATACATTGGTGAATTATTTCTAATATGTAAATATAGAGCTTGGCAACAGTCAGGGGGTTTATGTTAAAGTCCTCTGACATGTCACAACATTTATAGAAATTGAACATAATTTCTGTATTGAGCTAATAAAAAATAATGGATAGGTGTCTGCAGTCAATAACACTAAAACACACAAATATAATTAAGGCTTGTTCTGTGCCCTTAGGAAAGCAAGAGGATCACCAAGAAACATTTAATACATGTTTGGCAACCAACATACCTGCACTGAAACACAGCCCTGCAATTTTAGTTGAAGCTGAATCATGTCCACATCAGCAGAAGAGCAAAGTTTTTGCAGCTCTGCAGTTTTATCTTTTATTTCATCAGTAGCAACATCAATTGGCTTTAAATTAATCTGCTGTTCATAGTTTATAGGGATCCTCTTCTTCACATACGGAAACGAGTTTGAAGCTATTAAAATGTTAAGATTGATTTACTATCTTAAGAAATCATTTGTTCAGACACCCAAATAATTTAAAATAATCTACTGTGCTTAATTTTCCCCATGCCTTCTCTAGATAATACCTTAGGGTACCATATAGCATCTTCTTACTTCAGGATTGAGGGAGAAATTCTCTTTATGAGACATTTTGGAGCAATCACAAATTACACATATGAAAATCATGGTTTATAACATACCCAAGTTAGTGCAAGCTAGTGACTGAACAGCAGAACAATGAATGATTCAAATTTCAGTTACACTTCCTGGCTGGCCAGCTGCTACTTGTGCTTATCACAAAGGATCCAGTCAAACAAGTAGTTATATGCAAAGTCCTACTTACTCGTCAAGATTGTACGGCGCTTGCACTGTTCTTCTATGCAGCCTTGCTTTTTGCCAGATAATGTATAAGGAGCCTCAAAAACAAATTTGTTGATATTATGGTTTCTTTCAAACTCGGTCTTTCTTTCTGTGAGTTCTTTCTCATCGAAGTAGGGCTTCACATAAGTGACTTGGATATGAGCATATTTTGGATCAAGCTCTTTGGCATTTACCTATAAATAAGGAAGTTTTATTTTTTTATCCAATGAAAAGGAAAGGGAGTACAGGTAGGCTACTAACTCTTGAGATCAACTGAGGAACACTGCCACTATGACCGTGTTCCCAACTGAATGGACACGTGGAGGAGGTCTTCGTTCTTTTTTAGGGATCACTTCCTTCTAATTATAAAGAAGACACAGAAACCTACTTGGAGATTACAAAACTGTAGGAAGATGAACACTGTAATCCTACCAACTCAGTAGGGACTGTTATTCATATTTTCATGTATTTCCTTCCCATCTTGTTTCTATGTAGACATATTTACAAAACTGAGATCACTGTTCTATAATCTGAACCCTTAAAAATATATGAAAATGGTTAATTGTATATATTTGAATTCCACCTCAATAAATACCTATTAGACAGAGGATTCTGAGAACTTGACAGAGCTCCAGAAATCTATCTTCCTACCTAGGCAACAGGCACACTAGCAGAAGCTGTCTGATGTAACTATTCTGTAACCATAGAGTCTGTTGAAGGCTTTCAACTTCTGGGGGAAGAAAGACTTGAACAGAAAATTGCAGTTGGTTGTGATTTTGGTCAATTTCAGCTCTTGGCACAGTGGCAGCTACTCATACACCACACCTCAGTCCCATGGCAGGCAGCCTCGCACATGTTCCTGAATATGTATGTACATGGAATGGATCATTTAGCCTTAAAAAGGAAAGATATTCCATAATATGCTACAACATGAGTAAACCATGAAGATATGCTAAGTGAAATAAGCCAGTCACAAAGAGATAATTCCACTTATATGATTCCACTTATATGATGTGTTTAGAGAAGTCAAAATCACAGAGACAAAAAGTAGAATGGTAGTTGCTCCAGGCTGAGGGTAGGGGAGAATGAATTATATTTTAATGGGTTAAAGGCTTCAATTTTACAAGATAAAAAGAGTTCTGAAGAGGGACAGTGGTAACTGCTGCACTACAATGTTAATGAAGTCAGTATCTCTGAACTGTACACTTAAAAATGGTTAATATAGTAAATTTTGCTATATGCATTTTACCACAATAGAAAACATCATAGTTATAGTTCTATGTTGCAGTCATTGACATAACTTCTTATGACTGCATGGATTTTTATGACTAGTACAGTGAAGTTGTCATTGTTCACGTTTGTGCATTTCAGTGTCCACTTTTCTTGGTGCCAGGTTATATTGATGTCACGCAAACCTTGCACAAACCATTCCACTACATTAACAATGGCTGGACTTTTTCTGGACAGACATCTTATATGAGTAAGTTTTTATACAAATGTGATCATACTATCCATACAGTCTTGCATCCTCATCTTCCCCCCCCTAAGTAATATATCTTGGCAGTTTTCTAAGCGTTGATATGAAACCCTTTTTTAAAAAGACTTTATTTATTTTATTTTTAGAGAGAGGAAAGGTGGAGACAGAGAGGGAAAAATCAATGTGTGGTTGCCTCTCATGAGCCCCCTACCAGGGTCCTGGCCCACAACCCAGGCATGTGCCCTGACTGGGAATCGAACCAGCGACCCTTTGGTTCACAGGCCGGTGCTCAATCCACTGAGCCACATCAGCCAGGGCTGATATGAAACTCTTAACACCTAGGTTACTATATCCTTTCTGTGGGTAATACAACAATTTCTTTAGCCAAATGGACATTTAGATTGCTTCCAGGTTTTTGCTATATAAACTTGACAGCAATGAAACTTTAAACATATATCTTTGTATGCGTACATCTACAAGATAAAATCTTAAATGTGAAACTATTGGGTACAATGACACATAGTTTAAAATACTGGAATATATTACCAAACTGATCTTTACATTGTCTGTGCTGTTAAGCAGATTTTGTCCTTTGGCAAGGTAAAAGACTGTTTTTAATTTCTGCTTTCACACATTAAGAAAGAAATAAGGATGTTAAAAGTAGCAACTGCTTATTACGTCTGTTGCCTATGGGGCATTACAAAAATATTGTGCACAGAAATAATGTCCAAAGTCTAGGCACCTGATGGTGGGTTTGTCACTAGCACGTTTTGGCCAGTTTTTTAGAGGCAGAATAAAATAGAAAACTGTATGTTGTTCAACAAGCCTAACTTTCCATTAATGGTAACAGTGGTGTGGCAGCAAGCCTAAGACTATCAAGACAATCTGGCTACAAGGAAATAAAATCTTTGTCTTAATCCAATAAAATACAAAATAGTTAAAACTGATAAGGAAGAAGCAGGGAGGTCATGAATATTTTGACAAATATTAATGAATTTTGGACCTACCATTAAATCTATTTCACATGTCTAACATTCAAGATAAAACCATCTCCGAGATGCAGGTAAGTGTACAAAGGGAAGAGATCATTTGCATAGCAGTGAAAAGCCTTCACCGTTGCCATGGGTTTTTCACTCTGGCAGTGCTGCCTACTAGGCATTAAATGACTTGCAAAGCACCACGCACATCAGAGTTACTCAGCAGATACTGCTGTGGCCTATAGATCCTAACAGTATAGGCCCTTTCTACCTTAAAAATCAGCTCTTATCCTGGGCACTCCAATGGTGTCTAAGGACGGTCAGGCATTCCTACTGTGCTTTCCTGAAATTCTGTCTATAGGGAACTATACATTTCCTAAGAAAGGGCCTCTCTTGATGGAACCTTTCGCCCCGTCTTGGTAGGGCCTGGTGGAATGGCTAACCTTTACAGCAAGACCCAAGGTATCTCTCCCAAACCCACTTCATTACAAATGTAACTGAACTAAGGATATCTTAGAATAAAATGTGTGCCCCAAGATGATTTTAATCATAAAGTATAACATTGAGAACCATGACGAACAACAGCAATCACAATAATACCTAATATTTCTTACGCATGCTGGCTTCTATTATTATTAATGAATGTACTTTATGTACCAAGCACTCTAATCACTTTCCATGTATTAACTCATTTAATCCATAAAACTCCATGAGGAAGGCACTATTATTATCTCCATTTTACTAAGAAGAAAAATGAGGTTAAGTAAGCTTCCCACGGTCACACAGCTAGCAAGTAACAGAGAATGGAGATTTGAATCCTGTCCTCTGTGACTGTAAAGCCCTGGTCCTTTCTTTCACTATCTTGAGAGGCTCTATGTCTATGCTCCTCCTCTACTAGCTAATAAAAGGAAAAAGTTTGGAGCAATACACCATGCGTGGAACTAACAAATAATGATTTTACAATGCAGGGTAAAGTTACCTTGTCTGAATCCTGAATTATTTTCACATTCTCTGTACCAAACTTTTCACCATAAAGTTTAACAAGTCTCAGGGAAATCTCTGAGAGGCCAGTGAGCTTTGGCTCTTTGTAGATGTACTCCTTCCCATCCTCTTCTTCAAAGAAAGACTATTGTAAAGTTAAACATACAATAATTTATAAATACTATGATCAAACAGCACTTAAAGAAAATGTTAGGGGGGCTTATTTAAGAAAAAGAAGATCAAAACTATGAGCATTAAAATGGCAATAAATGCCTGTCAACAACTGAATCTAAAAAACAAACTAAGCAAATAAGCAGAACAGAAACAGAATCACAGACACAGAGAACACTGGAAGGGTGGCCAATGGGATGGGGGTCTGTGGAAACGGGGGAAATGGGGGAAAAGGTGAAGGGATTAACAAAATAGGGAGGGGGATGTTAAGAACAAGCATAGGAAATGGAATTAACAAAGAATTTATATGCATGACCCATGGACATGAACAAAGAAGGGAGGAGTGAGTGGGGGGTGCTGGGTGGAGGGTGGCAAATGGGGCAAACTGGGACAACTGTAAGAGTATAATCAATAAAATATATTAAATTTTTTAATAATAAAAGAAAGTTAGAAACAGAAGGCTTCAATTACTAGATATTAAATATATACTTTCAAAAGCTTAACAGCAAATGACAGTGAGAGAAAAATTCAGATGTTATATGTTGTACTCTGACCTAATGAGTTTAGATATGAAAGCCAATGTGGAATATATACTTATAGAAGAGGCTTTCCTGCTATTTTGATACGCACTCTGGACAGAATTCTAGATCCAGTAACTGCTGCTATAGTTATCTGATAATTCAAAGGTAAATATATTTTTAAAAAGTTGATGAACTAAAAAGTATACATACTTGGCCATAAAAAGCAACTCTGAAGAAAGTGCCTAAAAGTCTTTTTTTGGTCTGCATAACCTCCAGAATTTTTGTGTAAGCTCCATGAAGAGTTCTATAAACTTGAGTAAGTTTCTGAAAAATAAGAAAATACAAGTCAGCTTTGCCTATTGGTTAATTACTAAGTATGTTTAAGATAAATGCCAAGGAGAAAAAAGACAACAATATTTCCTTTTCCAAATGGTTTTAGCAGGGTCATTCATAATCCCCTTCCATATTGTCACAATTAGACAAAATTCTTAAACAACTTTAGGTCTAAGGGTAGAACTAAAACCAGTCAAATACCACTGTATTTTTAGTGTCATGCTTTATTTCATCAACATTTCAATGGCAATATGTATTTTTTTCTTTTCTGCAATATTTTTTTATTGAATTTCTTGGGGTGACACTAGTTAACAAAATTATACAGGTTTCAGGTGCACAGTTCTATAACACATCTTCTGTGCACTGTATTGTGTGTTCAGAGCCTCCAGTCAAGTCTTTGTCCATCACCATTTCCTCCCCTATACCCTCCACTCCCTCCCTCCACCCCATGCCCTGGCGATCAGCAAAGTGTTGTCCAGGTCCATGAGTTCTTTTTCTCTTTTTTACTTTTTCGCTCAATTCCTCCACCCCCACCCCCATGACAGCTGTCAGCCTGCTCTCTATCTATGAATCTCTCTATTTTGCTTGTGAGTTCAGTTTGTTCTTCAGATTCCACATATGAGTGAAATTGTATGGTATTTGTCTTTCTCTGATTGGCTTATTTCACTTAGCATAATACTCTCCAGGTCCATCCATACTGTCACTAAGGTAAGATTTCCTTTTTTTGTGATCGAGCAGTATTCCATTGTGTAAATGTACAACACCTTTTTTTACCCACCCATCTACTGATGGACCCTTGGGCTGCTTCCAAATCTTAGTTATTATAAATAATGGTGCAACAAACACAGGGGTGCATATATTCTTTTAAATTAGTGTTTCAGGATTCTTCAGATAAATCCTCAAAAGTGGAATCACTGGGTCATAAGGCAGATCCATTTTTTTAATCTCCATACTGCTTTCCACAGTGGCTGCAGCAGTCTACATTCCCACTAACAGTGCACAAGGGTTCCCTCTCTCCACAACCTCACCGGCACTTGTTGTTTGTTGATTTCTTTCTCTCTTTTTTTTTTGTATTTCTTTTTTAAAATTTTATTTTAATTGTTATTCAAGTACAGTTTTCTGTCTTTTACTCCCATCATGTTTGTTGATTTCTTGATGATGGCCATTCTGACAGGTGTGAGGTAATATATCGTGATGGTTTTAATTTGCATTTCTCTGATGCTTAATGACATTGAACATCCTTTCAAATCTGTTGCCCATATCTGTATGTCCTTTTTTGAGAAATGTCTATTCAAGTCCTCTGTCTACTTTTTAAAATTGGACTGTTTGTTTTCCTGGTGTTCAGTTGTATGTATTCTTACAACACTGGATATTAACCCCTTATCAGATGTATCTGGGTATTTATCTGAAGAATATGAAAAGAAATATGCACTCCTATGTTCACTGCAGCATTATGTATAATAGCCAAGACATGAAACCAATCTAAATGCCAATTGATGGATGAATGGATAAAGAAGATGTGGTATATGTGTGGGTATCCACAATGGAATATTATTTAGCCATAAAAAAGATGAAATGTCAGACCTGGCTGGGTAGCTCAGTTGTTTGGAGTGTCATTCTGATACTCCAAGGTTGCAGGTGTGATCCCTGGTCAAGGCTCATACAAGAATCAACCAATGAATGCACAATGTATAATATGTGGAACGACAAATCACTCTGTCTGCTCTCTCTGTCTTTCTATCTCCCTCCCCTCCTCTAAAAAATCAGTTAAAAAGAGAACAAAACCTTGCCATATGCAACAACAGGAATGGACCTTAAAGGCATGCTAAGTGAAGTAAATCAGAGAAAGAAAGATAAATACCATATGACTTCAGTTATGTGTGAAATCTAAAGAACAAAACCCTGAGCTCATGGATATAGAAAACAGATTGGTGGTTGCCTGAAGCAGTGAGGAGGTGGTGGGTGCAGGGTATAAAAAAACAGACTTATAGTTACAACATTAGTTAAGTCATGGAGATGTAATATACAGCACGGTGACATGGTGACTATAGTGAATAATAATGTATTGCATATTTGAAAATAGCTAGGGGAGTGGATCTTGAAAGTTCACAACACAAGAAAAAAAATGTTACTATACATGGTGATGCGTGTTAACTGGCCTTATTGTGGTGGTCATTTTGCAAAACGAATATCGAATCATTATGTTGTACCCCTGAAACTGATATGTCAATTATACCTCAAAAATTAAAAATTATATCTAAAAAAAATGAGCAAAAGACTTGAACATACATTTCTCCAAAGAAGATAAACCAAAAAAACAAGTGTTGGTCTGGATGTGGCATGTGTACACTGCTGGTCAGAAGTATAAGGAAAAATAGTTTGGTGATTACTAAAAACGCTAGGGACAGAATTATATGGCCAGCAATTCCACTCCTAGATATATACCCAAAATAAATGAAAAAATATGTCCATACAGGAACTTACACATGAATGCTTACAACAGCACTAATAATTGCCAAAAGGTAGAAATGACCTGACCTAAATATCTTTCAGTGGATAAATGGATAAACAAACTGTGGAGTATCTTTCAGCCATAAAAAGAGGGAAGTTCTGGTATATGCCACAAACATTATACTAAGTGAAATGAAGCCAGACACATAAGGGTTACATCTTGTATTAATTCTTTTTATGGCATATCCAGAATAGGTGAATCTATACAGACAAGGAGCAGATTAGTGATTAACAGGGGATGGTAGGTAGGGTGGACGGTGGTAATTTAATGAGCATGGGGTGTTTGTCCAGAGTGATGAGAACATTTCAAAACCAGAGAGAGGTTTTGAGTACACAATATCAAGAATATACTAAACGCCACTGAATTGTGCACTCTGTAATGGCTAATTACATGTTATGTGAATTTCACCTGAAAATAAAAAAAAAAGGAGAGTACAGAAGCAGTTCTGTCTCTAAAATTCTTTCCATGTTATTTCCTTCAGTTAAGCTCAATTTGTGGAAAATTTCCCTTACCTCTCTGGCTGCTATCTTTGATACTTTTCAGACTATCCCGTAGTGATACACTGAAAAATTATACATCAGCATCCTATTAACAATTACTCCATCACATGAAGAATACTTGGGGATCTCTACAGGCCCTTACATCCTACAAGGAAACAGGGCTAGTTCCCTGTTAAAAAAATCTCATTTCCTTTAATGTATAGGGTAGATATATTTTCCTTTCTTTGCCGTTAGTTGATTGAATAGCAAAATGCTCCCTGGGCTCGAAGAGCTTGACCTTTAACCTAACAGCAAGAAAGCAGGTATTTTGAAACCTTTAACAAAGGTTCTTAGGATGTAACGTTTCGATAGCAGGGGTAATGCCAATTTTTGCCTCATAGGCTATTCTTTGCCATTTACATGACCTAGATGTATTTATTTATTTAACTCTTGCTTATTAACATAATCACTTGAACTCTACTATGATTGTTCAGGCATGCCCCATATACACCAAAAGGATGGCAAAGAGAAAAAGACCCAGAAACAGGGAATAAAATGTGAGTTTGATCAGATCCAGTTTGGAATGGAAATTAGAACACTATGCAGATAATGATATTAAGTACCTGTGTTCTCACTCTTGGAAACTTCTTCAACAGAGAAAGACTACCTGCTATATATAGCAATACAGACAAGGACACCACACACTAGGTACTAGGTACATTTAAGTATGAACTGCTTTGTTTTTTTTAAAAAAGGAAATGGCTTGAATCCTACATGAACAAACTTTCCTGGCATAGTAGTGGTAGAAATTATGATGTGGACTCAGAGACTTACATATTTTTAAAAGTCTTGTTCGGTGTTGCTGGCAACAGCTGTTCATTATACTGCTATTCTTCATTAACTACCCTTTATCAATAACTTTATTTGACAAACTAGACAGGAAAAACTCTTCATAACAGAACTACTACTCGTGCCTTATTACCACTGTCATCTGTGAGCAACTTTGATCTTCCCCATAAAATTGCAAAAAATAGGATCAAGTCTATGTCTCTTCTGGAGCAACACGAAACTTCAATAACTTCTTTAAGTCAAGGTTTAATGAAGACAACACTGATTTTTTATGCCCTGAGGGGAAGTAGGGAGATGGCTAGAGAGAACCACTGGTATAATCTAAATTTCTATTTATATTTTGGATATCTTACCCTTAATTTCAATTGGAGCATTTATATAAATATAAGGTAGGATTCTAAGGCTTGAACAGCATTTTTAAGAATTGTAATTGCCAACCGTACAAACATGTTAAAGTGATACATTACATATTTATATTCTATTATAAACTATAAATGTCATAATAAAATTAACCTTCTATTCTTTAGAGGTCAGTCACATAGTGGAGTGACAGGCAGTGATGCAAATGTTTAAATTACCTACCTCAAACTCACGACGTTTCTCATAAATTGGAATGATTAACTTGGAAATCTCAGAAATTACTTCATAACGTTCTGCTTTCCATAAGCCATCCACACACTGTTCTAGTAACTCCAGCAAAACTTCCTGCATTAAAAGTAAGATGCAATCAGCAATTAAAAAATAGTTTTAGAGTTCTGGGCAAATAAATTGTGAACCATTTTGAGTTAATAAAGAATATACTAAAGTAAATGAAATGAAATGCACAGGATTATATTTCAGTAACCACAGTTTTGAAACCAAATACTTGAAATATTTGAAAGTGAAACAGTTCTTAAAAATATGAAATTAATGTTGACAACATTAAACTACATCCATTCATTTTCTTTATTCATACAATGATGTTAACTATTCAGTACTTACAAATGGTAATACATTGAGAAGGATTATCTTTGAAAGAGAATAAATTGTTCCAAACTGAGAATGTCTTAATGTCTAACAGGGAAAATTTCACTAAGCCTACAAATGCCCATTATTTTTCCTTCACATAGAAATTATATTATAAACAAAATATAACAGTCTTGAGAAAATTTGACAACTCTTAAGCTGTTTCATTAGTGATTAGGTGTTTATTAAAATGATGTGATTTTGGTAAAGAATGCTTCCTTCCTGACTGTTGGTTCTAAAATTAGTGAGAATGATGGGATAATAGCTCAAGATAGAGATCTCCCACCTTGCCAGAAAAGTAACAGCTGCTATAAAACAACCTTTTGTGAACCATCTCAACAATAATTGATGCCAATCACTGAGGCTGTCCATATGTCTTCACAGTTTATTTCTATGATAAAGAGATCTACTTCAAACCTATACAACTGATTACTAAAATGGCTTTTCCTGTATGTCCTTTAAACAATTTTGAACTCATCTTCTTTCTAAACTAGCTTGTTCACTTGCGTTTCTTGCCTAGACAGTGGCGACACTGTAAAAACTCTTAGCTAGAAAACTAAAAGCAGTTTTGACTTTACCCTCCTTTATGGGTTGAGTTGTCCTTCAAAAAGTTGAAGTCTGAACCCCCAGTACCTTGGAATGTGACATCATTTGGAAATAGGGTCACTGCAGACGTAATTAGTCAAGGTGAAGTCATATTGGAGTAGGATGGGTTCCTAATGCAATATGACTGGTATCCTTAGAAGAGAGTCATATATGGAGACGACCTTGTGACTAGAGGCAGAGATTGGAGTAATGCAGATACAAGGCAAGGAACACACACACAAAATCAACAGCCACCATCAGAAGCTGGGAAGAGGCAAGAAAGGGTTCTATTCAGAGTCTCAAAGGGACATGGTCCTGATGACACCTTGATTTCAGGCTTATAGACTCTTAAACTGTAAGATAGTATATTTCTGTTGTTTGAAACCACTCAGTTTGTGTATGTACTTTGATATAGCAGGTCCAGAAAACACTCTTTTTAAAATTCATCTTCTAATCAGTTCATCACCAAATGATTTACCACTTTTCCTAAAATTTTTTAAACTGGCCCTTCCTCTCCATCCGTACTCTGATTGCTAAGGTTCAAGGCCTCACTTTTTTCAAATTGACCTTCCTGCCTCCATCCTTGGCACTTTGCAGTCTATCCACAAATCTGCCATAGAGTTCTGATTAAAATGCAAACCAAACCATGTCCCTCTCCCCTTCTTAAAATTTCATGATGGCTGCCCCTCATTCACAGAATAAAGGACAAGCTCTTTCATTTGGCATGTGAGGCCTGCAATGATCTGGCTAATATTTCTATAAACTCATCATCGCACCCAGCCTTGTACATTATACTCCAACAATAGCAAAACTACTAATAGTTCCCCTGAAGCACCACAGCGCTGTCCTAACCTTGTGCCTTTGTTCATGCTGTACTCTCTTGTCCTTTAATCTCTTTCACTTGGTTAGGTTCCTTTAAAGCTTAGATTCAACTCTTCCAGGATCCTTCTCCTGATCAACACAGAGCAACAAGACACTAGACACCTTTTTTCCTGCTCTGATAAGTCACTGAATGAATACTTCTCAACATTCCAAATAGGCTGTGACCCTTCAAAAGTAGGGACGACATCTTATTTATATTGGTTTCTTAAGTCATCCAGATAGTGGCTGTGCATAGATGTTTGTTAAATGTTGGAACAGATGATATTATATTAACATTTAATAGATAAATTAAAATTTCCAGCCATGGTGGGAAGAACAACTTTCAAGGAATTAAAAATCTGTTACAAACTAGTAAGGTTTGTATCAGGAATATAAAGTTGGTTTACAGTTAGGAAAAAATTCAATGCAATATACCACATAAACAGACTAGAAAAGAAAAATGGTATTTCTAGCTATAGGTGCAGAAAGAACATATGAAAAAAACTCAATACCCCTTCAGGATATCAAAAAAGAATTCTCAATAAACTAGGAATAGAAGAAACCTTCCTCAATCTGAGAAAGAGCATCTACGAGAAACTTACAGGCTGAACGGACACTCATCCAAATTTGGGAAAAGTTCAAGAATGTCTGCCCTTACCAGCTCTGTGCAACATTAGGCTGAAAGTCCTAGACAGTGCAGTAAGGCAAGTAAGGCAGAAAAAGCATACATATTGGCAAATGTACAACTGTCTTTCTGTGCAGATGATGTGATTACACACTAAAGTAAGTGGATTTAGCAAAATTATAGATTATAAAATCAAAAACCAAATTAATTGTATTTTTATATACTAGACTTGTATATACTACCAACAACAAAAATATCAAGCAGCCCTGGCTGGTGTGGCTCCAAGGATTGAGCACCTGCCTGCGAACCAAAGGGTCACTAGTTAGATTCCCAGTCAGGGCACAGGCCTGGGGTTGTGGGCCAGGTCCCCCTGGTTAGTGGCATGTAAGAGGTGACTGATTGATGCTTTTCTCCCTTTTTTTCTCCCTCCCTTTCTCCCTCTCTAAAAATAAATAAATAGAATCTCTGTTTTTAAAATCAAGCAATACTATTTACAGTAGCACCAACACATCAATTATGTAAGAATACATTCAATGAAAGGCATCTATCCTGAATATAAAAAAAAATATTGTTGGGAGAAATTAAAGGCTACCTAAATAAATGTTCATTGACCGAAAGACTCAACATTATTAAGCTCATCCTTTCCATGAAGTGGTATATAAATTGAACAAAATCCTAAAAAACTTCCAGCAGGCTATTTTGAGGTAGTAGAAAAGAGGAATCTAAATTTTATATAGAAATTCAAATCATGTACAATAGCCAAAATGACGTTGAAAAAAGTAAGTTGGAGGGCTACCTGATTTTATGACTTAAAAATAAACTTGAATTCTATCTCATTTCATGCTCATAAATTAATATGAGATTGATTACAGACATAAACCTCAGACACAGAGTTTATTAACAAAATATAAGACATCCTCAGTCTTTTTTTTTAAAGATTTTATTTATTTATTTTTAAAGAGAGGGGAGAGGAGGAGAGGAAGAGAAATACTGACATGAGAGATACATCACACACTCCCGACTGGGGATGGAACCCTCAATCCAGGCATGTGCCCTGACCAGGAATCAAACCAGCAACTATTTTCGCTTTACAGAATGATGTCCAACCAAGCCACACTGATCAGGGAAGTATCTTCACAATTTTGAGGAAAGGAAAAAATTTTCCAGACACAAAAAGAACAAACCATTAAATGGTTAAACTGAACTTCATCAAACCCAAAACTCTCTGATAAAAAAAAAACCCAATTAAGAAAATGAGTAAACAAGCCAAAGACTGGTAAATAAATTTGCAGCACATATATCTGACCAAGGGCTTACATCCATAAAACAGAAAGAACTTCCACAAACTAACAAAAAAAATGAACAATGTAATTTTTTAAATGGGCAAAATACTTGAAAAAATGTTTCACATAAGATATATGATTAGCCCTGGCCAGGTAGCTCAGCTGGTTAGAGCATCATCCTAATATGCCAAGGTTGCAGGTTTGATCCCCGGTCAGGGCACATACAAGAATCAACCAGTGAATGCATAAATAAGTGGGAAAACAAATCCATGTTTCTCTTTCTCTTTCCCTTCCTCTCTCTCTCTAAAATCACACATTGCCCTGGCTGGTGTGGCTCAGTGGTTTGAGTGCCAGCCTGTCAACCAAAAGGTTACTGGTTCAACTCCCAGTCAGGGCACATGCCTGGGTTTTAGGCCAGGTCCCTGGTTGGGAGCATGTGAGAGGCAACCAAATGATGTTTCTCTCCCTGTCTTTCTCTCTCCCTTCTCCTCTCTCCGGAAATAAATGAAATCTTAAAAAAAAGTGAAATGAACCAATAAAAATACATATTTTAAAAAGAAACAAAAAGATATATGAAAGGCAAATACACACATAAAAAAGTACTCAACATCAAGCCCTGGCTGGTGTGGCTCAGTGGACTGAGTGCCGGCCTATGAACTGAAAGGTCGTATGGTTCGATTCCCAGTCAGGGCACATGGCTGGGTGGCGGGCCAGGTCTCCAGTTAGGGGTGCCTGAGAGGCAACCAATTGATGTATTCTTGCATATCGACTGGTGTCTGTCTGTCTGTCTCTGTCTCTCTGTCTCTGTCTCTCTCTCCCCCCTTCCTTCCCCTTTCTCTAAGAATAATTTTTTAAAAAAGTGTTCAGTGTTCAGTATTATTAGTGAAATAAATACAAATAAAAAATCTGAGATACCAACTCATGCCTAATATTATAGGATGGTAAAAAATTTAAAAAGACTAGCAACATCAGATGTTTGTGAGAATGTGCAGCAACTAGAACTCTCATTCATTGCTGGTAGGAGCATAAAATTGTCCAAACACTTAAAAAAACTCTTTGGTAATTTTTTTTTAAAAAAAAAAACATTGATGTGTGAGAGATACAGCAACTGGTTGGCTCTCCCACACCCCTAACTGGGGGCTTGGCCTGCAACCCAGGCTTGTGCCCTGACTGGGAACAGAACAGATGACCTTTTGGTTCACAGGCTGGTGCTCAAGCCACTGAGCCACACCAGCTAGGGTGGTAATCTCTTATAAAGTTAAATATATAACTTCCCCAGGATCTAGTAATTTCATTCTTAAGTATTTACCCAAGAAAAATAAAAGCATACATCCACAAGAGGTAATTGATAAGAATGTTATCTATTGTTAAACAATCCAAAACCTGTTAACAGGAAAATGGATTTAAAAAATGATGTACCAATACAATGAACTATTATTTAGCAATGAAAAAAAAACTTTAGATATACTCAACAACATCAATTTATCTAAAAAATGTTAGGTTAGGCAAAAGAAGCCAGGTGCAAAAGGTTACATACTGAACGATTTCATTTTTATGATACCAAAATACAGGCAAAACTTATCTATGGTGATAGATATCACATGGTGTGGATGGGGAGACTGACTGGAAAAGGGCACAAAGCTACTTTCTAGGGAAATGGACTTGTTCTATTTCTCGTTTCTGGTGGTAAGCTGCATGGGTGTATACAACTGCCAAAATTCATTAAACTGTTTACTTCAGATGTGTGCATTTTGAAGTGGATCCAAGACGGTAGTAGAGGAGGTAGAGGTTACACTCCCCTCCTTCCGTTACCATATCAATTAACCTGGATAACCATCCAAAGACTAGCTGAACAGGTCTTAAAAGTAAGGACATACAGAAGAAGCCACAGTGAGATTTGCAGAAAGGGAAGAGACACAAAAAGGGCTGACCCTGCTCCCACATGCTGCAGTTGAGCACCTGGAGGGATATCTCAGCTGAAGAGGTCTCCCTTGAGGAGCAAGGGGTCTCAACCCCACACTGGGCTCCCCAACCCAGAACATCATTGCAGGGAAGAGGAGCCCACATAACATCTGGCTGTGAAAATCAGCACCTATTCTGTCCACCTGGATGAGACAGGAGTCTGTCTGCTAGAAACCCAGGTACTCTGTTAAGGGGACACCTCACAAAATTTCACACGGAGTCGCTCAACTTGGGCTCTGGTAGAGTGAGAGCGACTTGGAGAAGACTGGAGTCACACATGGAGAAATTGAGTTGTGTGGCTTTAGGAAGAGGGCTGAAGGGACAGTGCCAATGTACCTGTGTTATATCTCTTATCCCATACTACCCATGGAGGCCATCTTTCCTGGGTTAAGCACTCCCCCCAATACAGCATTAGCTTAGGGAGCTGTACTAGTCTCACCTTGATAACTCCCTGAGGCCTTGCCCTACCAATCGCAACATCCCGCTGTGGGCTCTCTGGGCAGCAGCCAGCAGTCTTCCTTGAAAAACTCTCAAGGGATTCTGGGCAAGCCATGGGAAGGGGCAGTTGCTGGGAACACACACAGAGAGACTGAGTTGTGTGGCTTCAGAACAAGGGCTGTCTTCCCAAGTAGCTGACAGGCGCCAATGTTCACATGCTGAGCCCTCTGTTCACATGGACAAATTTTGATCTGCTTTAGCCTGATGAACTCTATTGGCTACACTGTGACTCCCCCACTGAAATCCTGCCCAATGTCTGCAGGCCTGAGTTGAGTGGCAGCTGGCCTTGAGGTATCTTGAGAATTTGAATCTACAGAGTGGGGCAAAAGTAGGTTTACGGTTTTGAGTATGTGAAACACAGTTTATAACTGGCATTATTATTTATTAATTATTGCATTACTTTCCATACAAACAACTGCAAACCTACTTTTGCTTCACCCAGGATATTAACTTGGTGAACATCATTCACTCACCTGGTGACTCCCTGAGAATCTGCTTCAGGTACCTTGTGTACTACCCCTCCCCGCACCAAGGCTCCTTCAAGTGGCTACCCTAACCGGCAGCTAGCAGTTGATCTCAGGGTGCCTTAAGCATTTTACTGCCTTGCTCCAGGACTGGAACTAAGGACAACCAGCCTTGGTGTGTAGTTTGGCCACTCCCATACAACCAAGGCCCAGCACAGGTACCCACCAACCATGGATCACTTTGTAGCACACAACAGGTAGTCCATGGCTGGTCACAGGCAGTGTCCAACATTGACTTGCACCACAATACCTCCCAAGAGACTCAAGAACCAACACACCTGGTGGCTGGCTTCAGACCACAACAGAGCACAACCTACTTAGTTCCTTAAGCAGCACATCCAAAGGGAGGTCTTAGCAAGAACCCAAACCCTGCTGGGGCAAATTCCAACTTGTGGGGACAGCCACCCACAGCATCTCATACATAGCAGTTGGGATCAATTCATACAGTCAACCAGTCTGAGGGTCAACCCAACCCACAGGTGTGCCAACAGCAACTCTGACTCAACCACAACATGAGGGCTAGCATAACCCATACGAGGGACATTCCTGGAGCACCCAGCTCAGGTGATCAGGGAGACTACACCACTGAGACCCACAGGACACCTACTATATAAGGCTACCCTACTCAGGCTGGGAGACATAGCAGATCTACCAAACATACAGAAACAAATACAGAGAGACAACCAAAATGAGGAGACAAAGAAACATTTTCCAAATGGAAAAACAGAAGGAATTCCCCCAAAAATGAACTAAATGAAATGGAGGCATGCAATCTACCAGATACAGAGTTCAAAACAATGATTATAAGGATGCTCAAGGAACTGAAGGGAAGAATAGATGAAATCAGTGAGAACATCAATGAAGAGGCATCCAAATTGGAAAGCAAGAACTAAAACTGTCATGTCAGATGATACTGTAGAGAGAACCCTAAAGATTCCACCAAAAACTATTAGAACTGATAAATGAACTCAGTAAAGTAGCAGGATACGAAATAAATATTCAGAAACCAGTTGCATTTTCACAGTCCAATAATGAACTATAAGAAAGGAAAACTAAAAAAAAAAAATCTCATTTACAATTGCATCCAAAAAATACACAGGAATAAGTTTAACCAAGGATGTAAAAGACCTGTACTTGGAAAATTATAGGGCACTAAAGAAAGAATCAAAAAGATAAAAAGTAAGTAGAAGTGTATACTGTTTTCATGGATAGGAAACATTAACATTATTAAAATGTCTACACTACCCAAAGCAATCTATAGTTCAATGTAATTCCTATCAAAATACCAATAGTGTATTTCACAGAACTAGAACAAAAAATTAAAAAATTTATATGCAACCACTGAATAGCCACAGCAATCTTGAGAAAGAACAACAAAGTTGGAGGTATCATGTCACCTGATATCAAACTATACTGTGAGACTATAGTAATCAAAACAGCCTGGTACGGGCATAAAAACAGACATATAGATCAATGGAACAGAATAGAGAATAATCCAGAAATAAACCCATGCCTCTATAGTCAATTAACATTTGACAAAGGAAGAAAAAATATACAATGGGATAAAGATAGTTTATTCAATAAATGGTGTTGTGAAAATTAAGTAAATACATGGAAAAAATGAAACTAGACCACATATAACACACAGAAGAATAAAATCAAAATGGATTAAAAATTTAAATGTAAGACTCAAAACCATAAAATTCCTGAAGAAAACATAGGCAAGTAAAATCTCAGGTGCTTCTGTTAGTAATATTTTTTCTGATATTATCTCCTTGGGCAAAGGAAAAAACCTAGAAAATAAACATATGAGACTACATCAAACTAAAAACTTTTGCACAGCAAAACTATAACCAAAATGAAAAGACAAGTTACTAAATGGGAGAAAATATTTGCCAAAGACATACCTGATAAGGGGTTAATATAAAAAATTTTAAGAACTCATACAACTCAACACCAGGAAAACAAACAATCCAATTAAAAAATGGACAAAGGACCTAAATAGACATTTCTCCAAAAAAGTCATAGAGACGGCCATAGATATGAAAAGATGCTCAACATCATTAATCATCAGAGGATGCAAATTAAAACCACAATGAGATATCACCTCACACCTGGCAGAATGGCCATCATCAATAAATCCACAAACAACAAGTGGTGGTGAGGATGTGGAGAAAGGGGATCCCTCCCTTGTGCACTGTTGGTGGGAATGCAGACTGGTGCAGCCGCTGTGGAAAGCAGTATGGAGGGTCCTCAAAGAATTAAAAATGGAACTGGTCTATGATCCAGCAATTCTGGGTATGCATCTGAAGAAACCCAAACACTACTTCTAAAAGATATATGCACCTGTGTATTCACTGTAGCGTTATGTACAATATCCAAACTATGGAAGCAGCAAGTGCCCATCAACACACAAGCGGATCAAAATGTTGTTACGTACATAGAATGGAATATTACTCAGCCATAAAAAAGAATGAATTTTACCATTTGCAACAACACAGATGGAATGAGAGGGTATTATGTTAAGTGAAATAAGTCAGTCACAGAAAGACAAATACCATATTTCACTTATTTGTGGAATCTAAAGAACAACATATGCAAACAAACAAAACAGAAACAGAGTCATAGATGCAGAGAACAGTCTGATAGTTGCTGGAGGGGGATGGGTAGGGGACTGGGTGAAAAAGTTGAAGGAATTGAGAAGTACAGATTGGCAGTCACAAAACAGTCATGGGGATGTAGTGTACAGCATAGGGAATATAGTCAGTAATAGTGTAATAACTATGTATGGTGTCAGGTGAGTGCTGGAAATATTTCTGGAGGGGGGAATACTTTGTAAAGTATATGATTATATAAAAACTCTGGCAAGTAAGTGAAAGTCAAACATTCAGTTTTAAAAACAAATTAAATTTCATTATTATTGGTTTAACTCCTTTATTTAAATACAGGCACTAAAATGGACAACCATTTGTATTTTTCATTTCAATAAAAAAAACTTGGAAATCAATGTCAGTTATTTTGCCATTGGCTAGGGCATAAGGAAGAAGACTTATGTAAACTAAAACATAAAATGGCACTTCATAGAACATGATTCTGTCTGTATACACCAAATAAAAAGTATGTGGAAATCGTAAGTGTAGAATACAAAACAGTTGTAACAAATGTGTTTGCACAGAACACTGATTATAGTTCTTGGATAATAGGAAACATTAGTACTTTCCTTGACAGTATAAAAAGAGTGAGGTTCAAGGACATTTCTATGAATAAGTTGAAGCTGCTTTATGGACGGCAAGGATAACACTTAAGTTGTGCTGATCCATTTATCTCCCATGATCTCCCCAGAACCTTTCCACTGCCCACCATAAAAACTGGAGTTCAATGGAAAAATCATCTAAGACTCAAAAAGTGAATAATGCTTCACAACTAAATAGTGAACTGGAAGTAAAATTCAAGTATCCTGATTCTCTGTTATGATTAATTCAGCAAACATATTTTAAATGTCTGTTCTTTTAGGTTCTGGGGGTAAGCGGAACCCTAAATGTCAAGTAAGTCGGTGATAAAACCTGACATTTCTGTACCACTTAATGACTTTAAAAGACCCCTTACATTTATTGTGAAGTGACCAGGATATTATTATCATCTTTTATTTTACTGATGAGAGAGACCCATACAGAAATAGTAGGTAAAGCTTCAGAGTCTGTTATTCTAGCTAAACCACAGCTAACTTAAGATTAGCTTGTATTCTTTTTTAAAATTTCTAAATTTTATTTGATTTTAATTAAAATTTTATATTTATATTATTGTTCAATTACAGTTGTCCTGATTGGCTTGTATTCTAAAAAGAAAACAATTCATGAAGTATTTGTAAAGTGTGTCTCTATCACTTTGACCTGATTGCTTCTTGTGTTTCTTTTTTCCATTGATTGATTGTTCAAGTACAGTTGTCTAATTTTCACCCCACCATGCCCCCTGCCCCACCCATTCCCTGCTTCTTGTGTTTCTTATGACAACTTTTCAAAAAATGTATTTCTGCCCTGGCTGGTGTGGCTCAGTGGAGTGAGCACCGGCCTGTAAACCAAAGGGTTGCCAGCTGTTTCCCAGTCAGGGCACATGCCTGGGTTGTGGACCGGGTCCCCAGTAGGGGATGCATGAGAGGAAACCACACATTGATGTTTCTCTCCCTCTCTTTCTCCTTCCCTTCCCCTCTCTAAAAATAAATAAAATCTTTTTAAAAATTAAAAAAATACATGGACAGTAAAATGACAACAAACTCACAACTATCAACAACTGAACCTAATAAAACAGAAACAAAAATAAAAATGAACTAAGCAAACAACTAGAACAGGAACAGATTCACAGAAATAGAGATCACATGGAGGGTTTTCAGTGGGGAGGGGCGAGAATGAGGTCAAAGGTACAGGGAATAAAAAGCATAAATGGTAGGTACAAAACAGACAGGGGTAGGGTAAAATAGTATATGAATTATGTACAACCCATTGACATGAACTCAAGTGGGGGGGTGCAGGGCAGAGGGGAATAAAGGGGGGGAATAGGACAACTGTTAATAGCATAATCAATAAAATATATTTAAAAAATTCTAATGGATAACACCCAAATATTCATAGTTTCTCAAAATCAGACCTCAGTTACTACTCTTCTCTGGTTTAGTCAAAAAGAATCCACTTACTTGTACCCCAAATATGCCTTATATTTTCCTACCTCTTAACTTTTGTCCCTGCTATTCTCCTGTTTGAAGGCCTTCAGGATGATCTCATTCTTCAAATCTGTCTCTAATCTAATACCTCCTCTGTTCTATCTCAGCTCAAAAGCATCTCTCTTACTTCTGACTTTGCATGGAACATACTGTTTATATTATTCAAATGGCATTGTCTTGCTTATTTCCATGTTGTGATGGTGTCTTATTTGTCAGGTAGATGCTAGAGGTCAGAGATTAGCCATGTCTAATTATTTGATAGCTCCTATATTGTTAAGTCCAGAGCCTTGTTTGTAAGTCAGTGCTCAGTAAATATTTGTTGACTGTGGGACAAGTGAGGCTACTTGCTATCCATATAAAGTTTAGAGTAGAAATTTTCCATTTCAAAATACTTGTATGCATACTCTGCTTAGCTGTTACCTCAATGGAGATTTCTCTGACGTATGCTAACCCTGATCTGGTTACTGTGATGGCGATTTCAGGATGATAAATGCTGCATTTCTAAAACCAGACATTAGGAAGAGTTCCAGAGACAGGGCTCCACATTCCTAACAGGAACATCTTTGCCCTGGGCCGCCTTAATGCTTACAGTTTATCAACCATTAGTCACCCTCCAAATTAAGTTAAACTTATGTAACTAGCAATGCAGGCCATGGAATCTTACCTCACTATAATGGACATCCATTATTCCAGCATCTTCTTTCATTGCTCCTTCTTCATCTATATTAGGAGTAATTTTCTTGAAGGCTGAACATCCACTTGGAAATAATTCTGTATGAATAAAAAAACAGTGAAATAAATTTATATAAAAAGTGTTATGTAGTATGCAATTTCATCAAAAAACTAAAAATGGCACTGCCTTTTGATCCAGCAATTCCACTGCTGGGATTATACCCTAAGAATCCCAAAACACCAATTCAAAGGAACCTATGCACCCCAATGTTCACAGCAGCACAATTTACAATAGTCAAGTGCTGGAAGCAATCTAAGTGCCTATCAGTAAATGAGTGGATCCAAGAACTATGGTATATTTATGCAATGGAATACTACACAGCTGAAATAAAGGAGCTCCTACCCTTTGTAACAGCATGGATGGAAGTGTAGAGTATTATGCTAAGCAAAATAAGCCAGGTGGTGAAAGGCAAATACCATATGATCTCACCTATCAGTGGAACCTAATCAACAAAACAAGCAAGCAAGCAAAATACAATCAGAGACACTGAAATAAAGAACAAACTGACAGTAACCAGAGGGGAGGGGGGTAATGGGGGAAAGAAGGGGAAGGCTTATTGGTGGGAGGTGGCAGTGGGTGTGGCAGGGGAAAATGGTGGTGGGAAAATGGAGACAACTGTACTTGAACAACAATTTAAAAAAAAAGGAAAAAAAGTGTTTTGTAAATAACAGATAACCTTACAGGGACTGGTTACCCTTAAAAGTAAAGATATTTTTGTGAGGATCAAAGACATAAGTACAATTTTCAGTTACAAAATTTTTTTTACAAATTATTTCCAGCTACTACACATTATACCAGTTATTTTTCCCAAAAAGTAAACTCAACTTATTTACAAATAATTTTCATTCTCTGATTATGTAACATCTTCAATGACTAATACAGTAAATGTTTCCCTAGTATGATCTAAAAATTGTTATAAATGCTTTGATTCCATGTTCAATTATGGTCTCCCACCTAAACAAGGAGGGCATGTACTTTTCAGGTAACCACTGAATGCATTTTTGTAACCATCTCTAACTCCTGATTTTACTGAAAAATTGGGGAAAAGAATGGGTTGTTGGGGGAGGCCTATCTTAGGTCTTGTGAAACAGGAAGAAAAATAAAACACATGTCAAGGATGAAGCATCTTTGGAGACAGGGGACAGGGCACTAAAGAACCAGAGCTTTTGGAGTAAGACCCAGTTCTGTCACTAATTGTGAGACTTTAGACATATTTATCTCTATAGGACCGTAAGAGTTCTCATTGTCGTAAAACAGAGATAATAACTGCAGTATGAGAATTAAAATAAATATAAAGTGTTAGAACAGAACCTAGCATATAAGAAGTATTTAATTATTATTCCTGAGAAAAGCTACTAATATTAGTTTTCCCAAGATGAAATAATTTCTGCCATATGGTATAGTGACTCTGCACCTGGACCCCTGAGAAGCAGGAAGTGAGCTCAAGCTGAGAACCACTGCTATAGGATCATAAACCAAATTGTTACTGTTAGGCAACAGTCCAGGTATAAAAGACTACATGGTTGCCCTACTGATTCTAGACAGAGGAACATGTCCAACCACTCCTGTTATGGCTATCTTTACTAAATGGGTTGGTCACAAAGAGAACAAATTCTTATAGTAGTTGGTCAGAAGGGAACAAACAACTATTTCACTCTACTGTTCTACAATGGCTCTAATAGTGATGCTTGGAGAAATAATGACCTACTTGCAACTAAGTATGTGGTAAACTTTCCAGGAGAGGTTGGAGAAGGAAGATTTAAGAAAGCCAAACCATATATTAAGGAGATTTCTCTCAGAATTCTGGTGGGAAAAGGTCATGTAACAAACAGGGCTTGGGTTTTTGCCAACTCTTCTTGTGTAAATGGAAGCTAACTAGACATACATACATCTGATAAGATGCATGGATTATCAAGTAAGCACCACACAGTTATGCAGGAAATAAAATTATGGTGAGGAAGGGAGGGAGGGAGGAAGGAAAAGAGGGAGAGGAAGGGAGAGAGAGAGAGAATATGAATTTGTTGTTCCACTTATTTATACATTCATTTATTGATTTCTGTATGTGCCCTGAGTGGGGATAGAACTTGCAACCTTGGCA
This sequence comes from Carollia perspicillata, assembly GCA_004027735.1. Lineage (NCBI taxonomy): Eukaryota > Metazoa > Chordata > Mammalia > Chiroptera > Phyllostomidae > Carollia > Carollia perspicillata. Next base: position 103,802 of record PVKM010000021.1, read on the forward strand.
TATTGGGATGATGCTCTAACCAACTGACTTACCCAGCTGGGGCCAAGATGGAGTTACTCTGAAGTACAGGGTCTGGCAGAAGTAAGATCTGCTTGGGCGTGGTTGGTAGGGTAATAAAATGGATGCAATAATTTATACTTTTAATTTCAACATTTCACCTAAAATGGTATATGGTGTGCTTGAGTGTTATATTGTTGTTACAAAATTAAATGCTTATGATTTTGAATTAAAATATTTTATAATAAAAGACGGGCATTATTTGTGTCAGTCTCTACTTTCTCAGGAATGAAGAAACATGTCGGGACTGGTCAGTATATTTCTGTTAAGGCAGGCGAGGCAGAAATGAAAATGAGATTTACTGGACTTTAGAACTTTTTTTGTTCAAGGACATTAGGTAAAAAAACACCGACAATAGAGCATGACACACTTCTTTTAGACCATGACACACTTCTGAAGATAAGCATGACTAACACGGTCTGTTATAGACTTCTATTCAAAGTACTGAACCATGACAAGATAAGAAACCTGCACCAGAATGTAAATCAACACATCATTTCATTCTTCAACAAAGTCTTTCCATGAGGGAAAATTAAAAAAAAAAAAACAAAACCCGAACTAAACAGTGTGCTCAGTGACATAGCCAATTTACATTCAGGATAATGATCCTCATCTTGTGAACCAGTAGCAAACAATTCTCAGACCAGCAGCTGGGCCACAGATCACTCTGAACAGTGGTACATTAGAACTTTTTGAAATTTAGGAGAAAAATCTTTCACTTGATCACCTCTATGAAATTAAGAACTAGGAAGTAAGGAAGAGGGCCCTAAAACTTGAGTGAAACCACCCATGTGGAGGGTTGGGTGGCGGGAGAAGTGGCAGTGGCCAAGCAGCCCAGGTTTGTGACAGCTCCCAGCACGCATGTGCCCACCCCATGGTCATGATGCTGAAGTGGAAGGTCAGCTCCACCAAGGGGGCAGTGAAGGAGCCCAACAGAAGATCGGCAAGGCTGTCAGCTAAACCTGCTCCTGCCAAAGTGGAAATAAAGCCAAAACCGGGAGGATGGAAAAGGATAAATCTGCAGTCAAAAAAATGCAAACAAAAGGGAACAGGGGAGCAAAGGGAAAACAGGCTGAAGTGGCTAACCAGGGACCTAGAGATCTTCAGAAAACAGAAAAACTAAAAGTGAGAAGAGCCCAGCCTTGGATGAAGCAGGAGAGAAAGAAGCCAAGTCTGATGAATATCAGGTATCATGTCTTATCAGTGGTCCCTGTCTCCCTTCTTGTACAATCCAGAGGAATATTTTCATCAACTATTTTGTAAATGCAAAGTTTGTAGTAGCTCTAAAAATATTTTTAGGAAGAAGGAATTCCACCTCATCCCATTTTTAAGTGTAAATTTAGCTTCTTTTAAAGAGGTGAAATCACATGCTGTTTATTTTTTGGTACAACCAAAAATAGTGGGATACTGAATATGGGAGGCTCTGATTGTTTTGGTGTCAACATTCCATAGATGGGGATACTTTTAATATTTTATAAGACGAGGCATGCTAAATGGCAAATTGGAGTCAGTTGTGCATTTATTATGTCGTGAACATTTTAAATTACTTCTATTCTCTTGGCTCTCCTTGTCAGAACTTTAAGCACTCTAAGTTAATCTTTGGCGTGGTAGTCCAGTTTTCCTAGTAACTTTATTAATGCGCTGTGAAAGATTGAAAATTTGATTATGTAGTGTATATGATTATTACATTGTCAATTAGTGGGACTCTGATGGAAAATGGCATCAACATTTGAAGATATTGGTACTTAGGGAAAATTAGCCTCCAAATTTTAAGCTGGAAAGTCACTGGAACAATTTTAGAATATAATCACAAGTATATGACTTTGCGGGTTGTTGGTATGTATGTTAAGAACTGTGTACAGCCCTGGCTGGTGTGGCTCAGTGGACTGAGTGCCTGCCTGTGAACTGAAAGGCTGGTGGTTAGATGCCCAGTCAGGGCACATGGCTGGGCTGCAGGCCAGGTCCCTAGTTGGGGTGTGTGAGAGGCAACCAATTGATGTTTCTCTTGCACATCCATGTTTCTCTCCCTCTTTCTCACCCTCTTCCCGTCTCTCCAAAAATAAATAAAATCTTTTTTTAAAAAAGAATTGTGTACAAACTGAAACGTCTGTGTACTTATCCTCAAAACAATAGATATATTCTCATCTATGAAAGAAAAAAAAAAAACTTACGTAAAGAGATCAAGAATGCAGTCCTTACAAAGAAAAGGGTCAATCCCTGAAAGCCTCAGGCTGCTAAGTCCATGACTGGGACGGGGGTGGGGGGAATTCCTGTCTTCTCTGAGTGGACTATTATTTTAAGTGATTTCCAAATCTAGGAGTTTTCATTTCCTTCTTCAATGATATACAGAAAGCTGTGATTCAGGGGAGGACAAAAGATCAGATGAAGCTAAACCATCTTGGGAGACAGCCTTGTAGAAGGAGAGGAATTAGGTTTCTTCTCAAGAAAAGGGTCAACACCTACCATTGGAGGTTGTACCTGCATCATCTGGTATAAATAGTTCTGCTGCAGATTTTCACTACAGAGTCCACTATTTTTGTTTAAGTGTGTTATCGTGCTTCCTATGCCCCATGGCATTTCTCTACCAAGAGGAGACTGTATCTCCGTGTTTGCTTAAGTTATCAATACCCACCAAATTATCCAATGAAATGAGGACCTTTTTGTTTGTTAGTGTCTCAAAAATACTTGAGGAAAATTCTGATTCCCCTTAGTTCTGGAAAGATTTTCAGATGATACAAGTTACTGACTGTGGAAGTGCCCAGTGTATATATCCCAAGAGATGGAGGCATGTGTTTGAGGGATCTTACGTAATGTTATGCAACATCATATAAGGTGGTCTTGGAGAGTCTATCAGCCTTTCTGGTATGTGATGCCTCTCCTCGCCCTTCATGGATAGCTGTAGCTTCTGTATTCCTGACTGCTATTCTAGGGAAAGCAAGATGCAAACTGTCCAAGTAGCGGCCCCTACCTTGAGCACAAATTCTCCCATTAAAAAAGTGGGAAAGAGTTTGGAGGTTGGGGAAGCTGTCCAACCCTTGATAAAATAAGACCACTAGTCAGAAGAAGAGTAAGAGGTAAGAGTCCTAAGGGGAAGGAAAAAGGAAAAAGGCTGTGATTGAGGAGGCACTGGTGAATAAAAAGCTTTGCAGAACTTCAGCTATCAGATTCTGAGTGTGAAGACATGGGAAAGGGATTGACATTACCCTATAAGGAATGAAGATAGTGGACTCTCTGGGAAAGTAAATTTCTTTTTCAGGATTTATGAGGGGACCCTACAGGCCTGAAGCTTTGCTGAACCTTGGGTGCTATGTGGTGGTGGAAGAATGTAGAAACTTCATTCTTATTTTCCCTGGGGTAAAACAGTCTTGTCCTTTCTCAGGAAGAGGTACATCAAGTCTGGCTTCCAGAGAACGAGATGTAGGAACATTCTGAGGTTCTCCAACACAAGAGAAATAAAAAAATTTAGACTGGCCCAGGCTGGGTAGCTCAGTTGATTAGAGCATCATCCCAATACGCCAAGGTTGTGGGTTTGATCCCTGATCAGGACACATGTAAGAGCCAACCAGTGAGTACACAGAAAGTGGAACAACAAAGCAATCAATCAATCAATCAATCTCTTTCTCCCTCCCTTCTCTAAAATCAATAAAAAAATAAGAATTAAAAAATGTTTAATAATTTTTAAATTGTTCTACTACAGTTGTCCCAATTTTTCCCCTTGCCCTGAACAAAATACTGGCAATCCAGATTCAGAAATACATTAAAAAGATCACACACCGTGATCAAATGAGATTCATCTCAGGGATGCAAGGACAGTACAATATTAGCAAATCAATAAATGCAATACATCACATAAACTAAATGAAGTACAAAAATCACATGATCATTATCAATAAATCTGTTTTTTTAATTTTATATTTTTGGGGGTGGGAATAACTAACACCTAGTATCACCACTTGAGGGTAACTTTGATAAAAGGAAGAGAATGATCAGCCTAAGGTCTCTCTGGTATAAAGAACAAAAGCTCTCTGAAAGAAGTTTGAGGCTAGGGACAGGGCAGGGATAACTGTACCCCTCCTCCCCTTTCCCTTTCAGTTCAGTGTCTGAAACATGAGAAAAATTATCTGTGGTCACCCCTGGAGCCAAGGGCCTACACCCTTGCTTGTTTAGGCAACCACCCAATAAGACAAACTATTTTTTTCTTATAAACTCTACATAGGAGAACATGTCACCAATTTGTCAGCTGGTCAGTATTTCATTCCACTTCCGTTTGAACAATGCTTTATAATGAATGACTTCAAGAGAAATGGCATACAACTTTAACACAAAATTTCTGGCAATTGAAATGCCAAAGATTTATAATAGTGTTAACTCTCCTTCCTTTTTGTATTCATTAGCAAAGTACAGATATTTGATATTTAATGGTAGAAAACAAAGGATTCCAGAATTGCTCAATTATTTCTGTTAAACATGTTTGTCTTAAAAGTGTAAATAAAACTTTTTTTCAAATCTGCACTCAAATGTATGTTTATTTACTCTGCTCATATCCAGCTCTTACCTAGATCATGGAGTTCTCAGACTGGATAATAGGTTAACAGATTAAGTTTTTAACTTGTTTTAAATTAACAGCCTACTTTGGCATAACTATCATAGTTTAATCAGATAATTAACAAAAAGGTATTCTGGATCATTTGAATGACTGAATATAAGAGGAAAAAAGCCTGAGGATTTTCCTACTGCCAACATTTTAGAATCAGGTTTTCTACGTTAAGCAGAATTTTCCAGCTTTAAAAATAGATGGCACTCATAAATAGGTAAACTTCTCTTAAATTTAACATTCTTATTTAAAATACAAAACAAACTTTTTCCTATTCAGATAAGAGCTCTTTGATTTCTACGAATTGTAAATTCTAAAAATCTTGAAGGTATTATGAAATAAAAATGTTAATGATTAGTTTAAAAAAACCACAGCAATACATATATTCTGTATTTGTTGCTATTTTGTCTAATCCTACAGTTATATTTCTAAGTATATCCTTAAGCTTAAGGATAATGGAGATAAATATATTTATTTTTCTTGGTCTTAAGGTCTTTGCATTTGTGAAAAATAATTGTAGGAAAATATTGTAATATATTTAACTATTTCAATATCTAAAGGATACAGTTTTATACTTAGTGGACATAAAACTTATTCCAAATGTCTACTAATTTTAAAAACTGAGATAATAGTGACCTAATTTCTCTGAAAGATATGCCTAGAATTTATTTAGTACTGTCTTTAGGGTTCTCATATCTGTTAGTCTATTTGGAACTGGAGGCATTCAATTTCAATATTTAGTTTTACTGTAATTTCACAGGCAGATCAGTAATGTAGGACCTTCTTTTGATATTCTTTGTTTTAAAACTGTATGTGTACCAAAAGGAGAAAACTAGAGTATACCGACTTCGAACAAATGCATTCATTGTTCGAAAGAACCTCAGTATCAAAAAGTGATCATTTAAAATATAAGTAAAATGAATCTACATTTTAATCATGATACCATCCACATTTGGAAAGACTCTTTTCAGTATTAAATGAGGCAATCAGATACTGAGCTTAGATGTGAAATGAAAGATATATAGTTGCAGGTAGAAATTCTGTAATTAAAAACCAATGCAGCCCTGGCTTGTGTGGCTCAGTGGATTGAGTGCCGGCCTGCGAACCAAAGTTCAATTAATTCCCAGTCAGGGCACATGTCTGGGTTGCAGGCCAAGTCCCCAGCAGAGGGCACATGAGAGAGGCAACCACACATTGATGTTTCTCCCCCTCTCCTTCTCTCTCCCCCAAATAAATAAATAAATAAACAAACAAATAAATAATCTTAACTACCCCCCACAAAACGTGATTGTACTCTCATAGCCAAAACCAGAGTGATATGACTCCCACAAGATGGTTTCATTTTGACCTATGGTTACTCATTTAACGACTGTAAAGGAAGTAGCTTGGCTATTACAACACGTAGTAGTAGATTTCTTTGCAATGTCCATCTCCAATAATTTTTTGATATGTAACACTGCATAAATTTAAAGTGTATGTATTGATTTGATACATACATATACTGCAAAATTAAAACAGTGTGTTAATCACCACACAGAATTACCATTTGTGGGGAGAGAACATTTAACATGTACTCGCTTAGCAACTTGCAAGTATATAGGACTACTGTTAACTATAATCACTATGCTGTACATTAGGATCTTCAGAACTTGTTTATTTTATAAGTGGGAATCTGTAGCCTTCAAACAACATCTCATTTCCCCCAGCCTCTGGTAACTATCTTTCTACTGTTCTTATAAGTTTGGCTTTTTCAGATTCCAGATATGAGTGAGATCACACAGAATTAGTCTTTCACTAACCTACTTATCATAACGCCCTCAAGATCCATCCATGCTATCACAAGTGGCAAGACTGCCTTCTTTTTCACAGTTGAATAATATTTTGCTTGTGTTTGTATGTGTGTATACATGCATGTGCCACATCTTTACCCATTCACACAGGTCCCTTTCACCTGTTTCTGCGTCACTAATTCGCATCCCTTTATTTCCGTTTGAAGAACTTGTTTTAGCATTTCCTGTAAGGCAGGTCTAGTGGTGATGAATTCCTTCAGCTTTTGTTTGCCTTGGAAAATCTTTATCATTTCTGGACAGCTTTTCTGAATAGAATATTCTTGGTTGGCAGTTTTTCTTCTTTAGCACATTGAATATATCATCCCACTCTCTCCTGGCTAAGGTTTCTGCTGAGAAATCTACTGGCAGTCTTATGGGGATTCGCCTGTAAATTACAACCTTGTTTTTTCCCTTGCTGCCTTTAGGATTCTCTCTTTGTCTTTGGTTTTTGACAGTTTTATTACAATGTGTTTTAGAGATGATCTCTTTATGTTGCATTTGTTTCGGGATCCACATGCGCTTCATGAATTTGGATGTCCAAATCACTCCCCAGATTTGGGAGGATCTCAGCAACTATTTCTTTAAATAAGCTTTCTGTCTACTCTCTTCTTCTCATGGAACTCCGTAAGTCACATTTTTTTCTTTTGATGGTATCCCACAGATCACATAGGCTTTCTTCACTCTTTCTCATTCTTTTCTGTTTTCCTCTGAATGGATAATTTTAAAAGTCTTCCCTTCTAATTCACAGATTATTTATCTTGCTTGATCCTGCTGGTAACACTATTTCATTTTTCATTTCATTGTATTCTTTGGCTTAGGAGTTTCTGTTTGGTTCTTTTTTAATGATTTCTATCTCTTTGTTTAACCTCATTATGTTCATGTATTGTTTTCCTGATTTCATTGAATTTTCTTCCTAATTTATTGTAACTCAATGAGCTTCCTTAAAACAGCTATTTTGAATTCTTTATTAGGTAAATTATGGATCTCCATGCTTTGAGTTTGGTTAGTGGAAGGTTATCGTGGTGATACTATGTTTCCTTCATTTTTCATGTTCCTTGAAGTCTTGCAGTGCTGTCTTTACATCTGAAGCAGCAGTGACTTCCAACCTTCTTTACTGAGAGAAATGCCTTCCATCTGCTCTGCTTGAGATTCTGAGGCTTTCACAGACTTTCTATGGATACACCAGCTCTACACTTCTTTTCCTTCTTATAGCAGAATCCTAAGCTTGTATGCCATTGCTCTATCATGCTACACACCAGGCCAGATGCTAATAGCCTCCTCCCTTTTTGCTTTCCCAAGGGTGATGCTAAAGTTCAAGTTTGTGGTGTCTTCTCCGCCCACAGATTCTGGCTGACTTTCTGCACATGCTCATTAGCTGTCTGCTAAAGCTTGCTCCCGCTGCCATCAGGGGCATGCATAGGGAGCTAATTACAGGATGGGAGATGTATGGTGGAGGCACATGGAGCACTGAGGGCCATTTGGAGGGATCCACAGCCTAAATGTCCCTAGCAGCTTATTGGCATGCTTCTTGATAAGAGTCCATAACCTGTGTCCCTTTAATGTCCTCTAAGAATTCTACTGCCACTCTCCCAGCTTTTAGCCTGCCCCTGCCAGTTGTGATGCTCACAACGCAGCACTGGGATGGGGCAAGAGGGCAATGGACCTCTTTGGCAACATCCTGTACAGCTGGGGAATCAAGTTACCCGCTCACATGTTCTCTCTTTTTCCCGTGGAAGAATCACAGGAAAGGTCTTTCTTGGCACTGAGCTATGTCACCTTGGAGAAAGGGTGACATGAGTCACGTCAAACTATTCCTCTTACCCTCTCCAATGCATCTAAAGTTGTATATATACATATTTTCTCCAATGGCATGCTGATTCTCCACTGGACTCCTGGACTTCTACCAAGGCTCTCTTTGTCCATGGGTGATTATCTAAGACAGTATTATCCAGAGGCTCCTAGACTACAGCTAAGAGGGGCAGGATCCACAGCCAGGACAAAGATCTGCCTGCCTGATGTGGAGATGGGTAATATTCCCCCCAAGTCCCTTGGCATATGGCACTGGACACACAGCTCCAACAAAGGCAATTTTGTCTGTGAATGGATGCCAAATTGTTGTTGGAGGTGGATATAAACAAGGGATGTCTTATTTGGCCATCTTGCTGATGTGCTGACGCCCTTTAATACCAAGGTATTGTTGCACTAAAGTGGCTGTGCAGATAAAATCTGGGGGCAGTTGTTGGTGTACTTGAGGCAGTTGAGGGGAAAGTGAGTGGTATTATCCAGAGCTTCTCATCAGCCATGAGAAGAATTTAATTTGTGGCAGACTTCCAGGGAGACAGTGTTGGAAAAGAAACATTGGATATCAGGTTTGGCCCTGTGTTAAATGTAACTCTTAAAACAGAAGGCAAAATGAACAATGTAGTTTTTTTAAAGCAACAACCTCTGTTAAACACTGAATGCAGCTAAAGGTGAACATATTTTTTTCAGAGCTCAGTTATATCACATTAGTAGTTGCTAGCCACAAAGATAAAAACTATTCTGCTAACTGAAATTCTCCCCACCTCTAGTAACAGAAATGTCTTACTTTTTCGATGAAGAAACTCTGCAACCAAGGCTGCTACATGGACATAACACATTGCTGCCTAAAAAAGGATGTCAAAGAAAAAAAAAAACAGTTAGAATGTGTTCTAGGGGTTGGGTGGGGTTGTGTTTAGAACAAAGCCTTAATTAGTTACCTCTGAAAAATCTCCATTTTTCACATGAATCTTGGCCATGCTATCAAGCCAGGTTTTCCTGAGCTCTGGGGTGCTTGCATATGACTTGGCTAAGCTATACTGGAGATCAATGAGCATTTCAGGGTCTTTCTCATGCTCCTTCATTTGAGCAGTGGCCATTAGAACAGTACGAATTCTTTTGGTCAAATCTTTGACTTCTGTAGGAAAAGCAGTTGCCTAATTTCAAAATGAAAAAGACATGTTTATCAATATTATCGATGTGCTCTAAGCCTCGGCATTGAATCCTAGGAATAACTTCTGACTTTTAAATCCTCGTTACAGTTCTTGGCATTTAGTTCTCGGCTCTTGGCATGAGGCTTGTCTAAAGAACTTTAAATTGATTCTTATTAAAATATCCAACTAGCTCAGGCTTCAGAGGCACTAAACTTGATGGCAGTACATTCACAATACCTAAAAGCACAGACGTTGGAGCCACACTCCCTGACTTTGAACCCCAGCCCCTCCATGGAATTCTACAGCCATGAGTGTCTAATCTATACTCACCTCACTATGTAATTTTAGTTACAATGAAAACTAAAATTGACAGCATACTTGGTATCAGGCAGTGATCTAGGTGCTTTTACATGTTTTCATAACATGTAAAATTTTTATAACAACCCTGTGAGTTAAGTACTATCATAATTCATTTTACCGATGGGACACTGAGGGGCACAGCAGTGAAGTCTCGCAGTTGGTAAGTGGTAGAGACAGGATTTATATCCAGGAAGTCTGGCTCCAGAGCTGGTGACCTCACCCACTCTTCCACACTGACAAGCTTATTTATCCCACCCACCAACTACCACATACACTAAGGTGAAAACCATACTACAAAAATGTCCACTTACACAAGTTAGAGGTTATGAAATCAGAGAACACTCTAAAGAGTTTCAAGAGATTATTAACCTCTGGCAAAGTGTCATTTTTGCCCCCTAAAACCAGTAAGTTAGTGTGTACTCTTTATTATGGCCATTAAGATAGTTTTATCATTTTCTCTTAACCCCACTGGAGTAATGACAATTATCCGTATGATTAAAGAAGATGAATAAGGGACAAATATAGGAGTTAGGGAGCTTTCCAACGTGAATATAACCAAATGTGAAGGAAACTGTTTTTAAAAGTGCTTTCTTCTCCTTCCTTTCTTGCTGCCCCCAGCCATCTCAGAGACTGCTCTTGGTTGGGGGCCTTCCCACACCTAAAGCAATGAAATGGTGGCCCCAAAGAAGACAAAAAGTTGCTAGAGTCGAGCAAATCTAGGTTCCAACTTGTTATGAAAAGTGGAAAGTGCATGCTGGGTACAAGCAGACTGTGAAGATGATGAGACAGGGCAAAGCAAAACTGCTCATCCTCACCAACTGCCCAGCTTTGAGGAAATCTGAAATAGAGTAGTATGCCATGCTAGCCAAGACCGGCGTCCCTCACTACAGTGGCAATGATGCTGGAGTGGGCACAGAGTGTGGAAAGGCCTACAGAGTGCGCACTCTGGCACTCATTGATCCAGGTGATTCCGGTATCATTAGAAGCCTGCCAGAACAGACTGGAGAAAAGTAAATCGTGCAAAACTTTTCTTTAGTAAAACTGGCCAGAACTTGGTTTAAAAACTGATAAAAGTGTCTTAATCTCTTTAAAAAAATATTTATATCCATAAAGTTCTTTCTTATACATTGGGAAAGACGCTCCACTTACTGGGAGAAAGGCATACCTTGTTGTAATGGGGTTTACTGGTAGTGACGGACCTACCAGAACAAAATTAAGTCATTTCAGAAATGAGTCATGCACAAGATTTCCTACCAGGAAGAGCCAAGACAGATGCCATCTACTGTGAAAGAGCTGCTAATCCAACTTTTACATAACATGGAATTAAGGATGAGAACAACTGGTAAAATAAACTCATGGAGTATGAATAAAAGATCCCAAATGACAGAAGTTCTTTCTGTGCTCATGGGAGTAGTTGGGGAATATATTCAATATTTATCTCCTGGGGAGCCAGAAGAACTGGCTGGAAAGAAAACTTTCCCAGCCTGAGGACGGCTGATACTATTCAGTGTTTTGGGTTTGTTTTTTTTTTTTTTTTTCTTCAGTCTAAGCTATGTTCCTGTGGGAATATTTTTTGCTACATAGATTTGACACGTCCCAAACATCAAGGATGCTATGACTGTGAGCTTTATTTTTTTTTCAGATTTTAAACAATGTTGTCAAATTATGCTGGAAGATGACCTTTCCCAAGAATGGAGATAATTCCTCTGGGAGGAAAAGTCCTTTATTGGCAAAGGACTACTCTTTCCTTGTAGACATGTGTCACTGAAGATCAGAACACACTTGCTGTGCAACAAAACAATACATGAATAGATTTTAAGCATATAGATAAGAAAGAGAAATGGAGTTCAGGGACTTTGGGTGTGCCAATAAGTATCTAGGGCAAGCCACAATCAATTAGCAGATGATTCTTAAAACTCATCAAATAGAGAAAATGGGCCAACTGTAATAGCATAATCAATAAAATATCTTTAAAAAACTCATCAAATAATAAATCCCTTCTGTGCCATTCCTCATCTGTTGGTGATGGATCAGACAGCTGTTAACTGCTCTGAGAAGTGAGATTTTGTGAAATTTCAAACTCACTGCTTAATTACTCAATATTATAAATCATTAACAACTGTTTAGAAAAAAGGATCCAGTTATTTTGTGAGCAAGTTTAGAAATCAAGCCCAGAAGAAATTCAAATCCTACTAGCTCTAACGACTGTAAGATGGACGGTCCATCCATTCAACTCATATGAAATGTCTGCTATGTGCCAAGCAGTGTTCTAGGTGCTAAACATACAGAGGTGTATAAGACAAAGCCTTGACTCATTAAGCCTACATTCTATACACTCTATTCTATCAAGTCATGAGTCAAATAACAGTTTCACTCTAGCAGTATAAACTTCTCTGACAGTAAAGGTGGTTCTAATTTATTACTTGAATTGAGAACATACCTTCATAGGTCTGTCACTATTAGCAAAATTATTAATAATGAATAAGGACTCCTGGAATCTTGATCCTCCACTTAGTGCTACATCAGCTATCAGCTGGCTTACAGCGATTATTATCTGTGGGAAGAAGCAAACATTGTTTTTCAATTATCTTTTGAACAAACACTATTTTTTCATCATTATGTAAGCCCATAAGCACTCACATAAAGTGTTTCTTTTAAATATTCTACACAGTTCCACCAAAATCTACTTTCTTCAAACATGAGGGGATTCAAATTCTTCCACTAAAACAGCACATTCAAAGGTCCCAATTTGAAATTTTATTGAGACTTTTCTTGATTACATGTGAATTTTTTTTTCAAAACTCATAGCATGGCTAGATCCAGAATGGTTTAATAACAATCAACTGCAACAGTGGTGGTCAGCTCTCCATTTTGAATATGTTTGCCAGGTAGTAGCTATGGCAAAGTTGGGAATAAATGACATTTTCTTTGATGGTTTCTCATTCCTTTTCGATAGTCTATTTCATTGTCCCAAACTCCCAACTCCAGTACCTCAGCTCCCTTCTTTGTTTCTCTCTAGTACCTACCTGGTTTAGACTGCATACATATACTGTATGCAGTATGCAGTATATGCAGTATATGCATATACATATACTGTAACAGTCTTTGATGGTGCTTTTTATTTATTTTTTTAAAGATTTTATTTATTTATCTTTAGAGAGGAACGGAAGGAGAGAGGGAGAGAAATGTTAATGTATGGTTGCCTCTCGTGCCCGTCCCCTGCTGGGACCTGGCCTGCAACCCAGGCATGTGCCCTGACTGGGCATCAAACCGCAATCATTTGGTTCGCAGGCCCATGCTCAATCCACTGAGCTACACCAGTCAGGCCTAATGGTGCTTTTTAATCTCTCAGGATACCTTTGAGGAATGCCTACATGATTCATGCTAACATGTTAATGGCTGTATGCTTTATCTCTGGGTCTTGGGAAGCAGGATACTTTAGGAACTGTGAATGCAGACTCCAGAATCAAACTATTTCAGATGCAAATCTTGTCTTTATCAATTATTCATTGTGGGGCTTTGGAAAAGTTACTTAACCCTTCTGTGCCTCACTTTCCTCATTTGCAATATGGGAAAGATAATACCTGCTTTATAGAACTGCTCTGGGGATTAAAAAGATTATAATCATAATAATACCAGTTAATTCTTTTTGAGTACTTACTATGTGCTAGATATGGTTCTAAGCCTTCACATTTATTAATTCATATACATTTGAATAATAGACTTGAGAGAACTGATGCTTTGATCCAGAAGAACAGACCCTCTGATGGGGAATTTTACACACATCAGCACAATAATTGCAGAAGTGTTTTGGGGGAAGATGGTATTCAAGTGACACCTCATATAAAGCTGAATTATAAAAGCCCTAAAATATAATGCTAGCCCTAGTATCCAAAAGTAACCATATAGGAGATTTTCAAAAATTTACTGGGGTGACACCAGTTAACAAAATTATGTATGTTCCAAGAGTACAACTCTATAATATATCATCTGTTCACTGTATTGTGTGTTCAGCACTCCAAGTCAAGTCTCCTTCCATCATTACTTATCCTCCCATACCCTCTTTCACCCCCCAGCAATCCCCACACCATTGTTCGTGTCCATGGTTTTTTTCTCTATGCCTCCACACAAACCCTTCATATAGCAGATTTTTACATAAAGAATATACATCCATTGGATTTCCACATTACTGATGACATTTCTAAAAACCTGTATATAGCCCTTTCCCCATTTATAACCCGCCTCCAATAAGCTCCAATGAGACTGACTGTAGCAGTGAAGATATAAATATGACCAAGGAATTCCAACTGTACAAGGAGGTCTACTAAGCTAAGGAGTCCCAATTGTGTTTCAGTTCAGAGCTTTTTCATCAAATAAGCAGAAAAATATAGAGATGTTGAATAACAACCACCATGTACTAAGCATCTAGAAGGTGCTAATCATCTTGCCTGGCACTACACACACTTTATTTTTATACCTCATGATAGCCCTGGAAAGTGAAATATATTTGGCCTCATTTTACAGATGAGGCAAATAGTTAAGACAGATTGAGGAACTTGCCTGGGTTACATAGTACTGAATAAGTAGCTAAGCTACAATTAAGCCCAGGTAGATCTGATTTCAAAGTCCATTTCTGTCACTACACTTTGAGACTTCTCTCATTTTTTACTTACTGGGCATACTGGAATGTGAAAAACACAAACTGTATTACCTGCTATGGAATATTTATTAAGTGTCTGGTTTGTTATTTAATCGTCTCATTTAATTCTCACAACAATCGTATGAGGTAGGTAAAAATATTTACCACTATTTTACATATGAAGAAACTAAGGCAGAGACAAAGGAAGTAACTTGCTCAAGGTCATACAGTGAATGTTAGTCCTGATACTTGAATTAGGGTCCGCACTCTTAACACCTATGCTCTAGAGTAGCACTGTCCAATAAAAATATGATGTGAATGAACCATGTATGTAATTTTAATTATTTTATTGTTGTTCGAGTACAGCTGTCTGCATTTTCCCTTCACCACTGCCCCCCACCCCAGCTAAACCTACCTCCCTTCCTTGCTTCCTCCCTCCCCCTTAGTTTTGTCCATGTGTCCTTTATAGTAGGTCCTGAGAATCCCATTATCCCCTCCCACCTTCCCTCTGGTTACTGTCGGATTGTTCTTAATTCATGTATTAAATTTTAAATTGTCTAAGTTGCCACATTAAAAAGTGAAAAGACACAGGTGAATTTAACATATTTTACTTAACCCAATATATCCAAAATGCCACTTCAACATACTGTAAATATAAAATAATTGAGATATTTTACTTTTTAGTACTTAGTCTTCAAAAACCATATTTATTGCACATCTCAATTCAGACTAGTCACATTTCATGTGCTAAATGGCTACAGACTGAATAGAAAAAGAGGAGCTCTGACTTTCACTGACCTGCAGATGTGTCCTCAAAAAGGTTTTCCTTTTGGTATATTCAAAATTGTTTCTCATGAGAAGATACAAAAGTGCAGATGCTTCATTCCTGGTCGAGCTGATCTTCGAGGTGCAGCACTTTAAGACCTCATAGCAAAATGCAGCACACATGTTTACCCGTCCTTTGAAAAAGGCGGAGGGAAACTGAAGAACAGGAAAAACATAAGTATCTGAAAACCCAATCATACAAATCAATCAACTATCAAATGCCTACTATATTCCCACCTAAAACTATGCTAGATGCTCTGAGGATACATAATGAATGTAAGACCTGGGCTCTGCTCTAGAGAACCCCAACTAGTTAAAAACACAAAGGCCAGTATGTATCAATGACAAAACAATTCAAGTCTGTATAAGTCACTACAAAAATGTGAGGTGCTGACTCAATGCTACAGATTGAGAAGAGCTCAGCACCAACTGGAGAAAAAGATAAGCAGGTTCTTGATAATGCGTTAAATTAATGAATGACTGAAATGATGAATGATTGACAGGTCTCAATCTGGCCCTTAAAAATGGGAAGGACAATCTGCATACTTATTCTTCTGCTTATATTCAAACAGTTCATTATATTATGAACTTCCAAATGCTGAGCAAATTATAGTGGGGATCAATTCGGCAAGTGAAGTTGATGTTTTAACAAAATGAGGTATAGATGAAGTATACGCACGCATACACACACATGCATACTCTACCCATAAAGTGTTAATTAAGATACACTTTTCCTAGGGAAAGTAGTCAATATTATCTTAACAACTTTGGTGACAGAGGGTTACAAGACTTATTGTGGTGATCACATCTGAGGAATTTGTCAAATTATTATGCTGCACACCTGAAAGTCAGAAAATACTGTGTATCAATTATAGTTTAAAAGACATAGAAAGTGAGTACAAAAGTGACTAATACTCAAAACAGCCAAGTGGCTGTTTCTTTGAGAATATATTCAGGGAGCCTTGTGGAAGATAAACTGTACATATAACAGGCTTGTCACAAATCTTCCATGCTTACATGTGTAGGCAAGCAAGGAGGAGGAAGCTGATTCAGGGTACACAATGAATGTTTTTCAGAGAAGTGTGAAGCCAGAAATCCAACCCCCCTTTATTTTATCCTCACCCAAGGACATTTTTTTCATTGCTTTTAGAGAGAGAGGGAGGGAGGGAGAAAGAGAGAAATGTCAACGCACGGGAGAAGCATTAATCAGCTGTGTCCCACAGGCGCCTGGACTGGGGGGTCAGGGTTGAGGATGAAACCCACAACCTAGGTATGTGCCCTGACCAGGAATCAAACCCACCACCTGTCAGTCACAGGATGACACTCCAACCAACTGAGCTGCACTGGCCAGGGCAAGAGGGTCAACCTTTTTAAAACCACTTCTTGGGAATCTTGAAGTTAATCCCATCTGTAGGAATCTATCTTCTTTTTATCATTTGAACACCAAGTGCCATGCTGTGCAGATAATGAATGTTTAATAAATGTTTTCTTATTGGCAACCAGGAAATCTCATCACTGGTTTCACCAGATTAAAACAAATCTTGCTGGACAAGATATTCTAGTATGGAAATAAAGGTGTATGGGAGGGCATAGCTGTAATGTTGTTAATTCACTATCCTGTCTTCTACCCACATCATTTCTCTGAGCGGGCAATGGCTAAAATCATCTGTGATGTCCTAAAACTGTCAATTCCAGTGGACTCCCTTCCCCCGTATTTTGTTAGGCCACTCTGTATCTCATAGTAATATTGACGCTCTTTTCCCTTTTGGCTTCCATGATATCCTTCTTTCCTACTTTTCTTCCTACTTCTGTGACTGCTCCCTTTCATCTATCTCCTCTACAGATTTCATGTCTAACCCCTTCCATGTTATTTTTCTCCAACGTTCTACTGTTGACCTGTTTTTTAGTTCTTCCTCTATACACACTGCAGGAGAAATGAAATCACTACCATGGCTTTAACTGACACTCATATGCTGATCTCCCTAGTTCACTATGCTCCAGCTAAACCGGGCTTTAAGTCCCCAGAATTTCAACCTCTTGCTGAACTCCAGGCCTTTGCATATGCATGTCCTTTTCCCTAGAATGCTCTTCCTTGAGCTTTTCAAATGGCTGGCCCCTTTTCGTAGTTCAGGTCTCATTTTAAAAGTGACAAAGCTTTCTAAAGTAAAAAAAAAAAAATCTCTCACAAATCATTATACTCTATCATGGCACCTTGGTCCCTTCCTGAACCTACTGTATGTACTATTTTGTTCACGTTTATTTTCTGTCCCTCTCCCCACCCCCAGGGGACTGAAAGCTTTTACCATTGTCTCTCCAGTACCTACTACAGTGCTGGGAAGCCAGAGGATATTCAGTAAACATAGCATGGGTGAGTATGTGGACAATGACTCCACATTTAGCTAACCCAGATCTCTCCAGAACAGAGCTGCTGCCAGTACTGCAGCTATAACTGGATATCCTTTAGGCACCCTAAATTCAACAGGTCCACAAAACAGAGCTCATTACCTTTTACCCCAAATGTAGTCTTTTCTCTGTATTTTATATCAGCCACCATGACCCACCAAGCAATAAGTAAACTGGTGACCAAATTCTATAAATTCTATATCCTTGCCATGTCTTATATCTGCCTTTGATTCTCCATTTCCATTGTCCTGCTTTAGGTCCTTATCTTTTATGTCAATGCGACAAGTTGCAACAAGTCTTCTTGGTGCCTTTAGTCTCATCACCCATCCATCTTCCACACTACTAACTTTTTACAGATATTTCCCCCATACACAACAATTCTCTGTTAATATGAATCTAACTGCGTTACTTCAATACTCCCTGATGCCTAACAGATGAAGTCTAACTTCTAAAATGTGTACACATTCATCTGGTCCCCATTTACCTCTTCATTCCAGCTAACTCCTAGCTCCACAGCTACAGAAAAACTTGCTAAATTAGTGTGCTTCCTCTTCTCTGCCCACCTGCAGTTCTCTGTAGACTTCTTTTAACTTAATGGTATTTGCGGATGTGGACATGTGTGTGTGGTGTGGATGTATGTGTGTGTGTGCATACCTCCTTGTACTGGAAAATAAGCCCTCTGGCTAAATTCCTGACACAGTATCTAACAGCAGTAAGAGTCTACCCAGTAACTGTTAAATTACTTTTGAATCTCTTTTCCTTAGTTTCTTATAAGATTCTTGTATTTGACTCAGTTTTCCATTTATTTATTCACAAATTTTATTAAAGACTAGCAATTAAAAACCTTCAAATCCACCTAAATTTTATATCAATTAAATGCAACATGTAATAATGTCTTAGTTATCCTATTCTACACATCAATTAATTGAAATTTTTTATCTTGTTGGAGTTATATACACAGTAGAGTGGAAGGCCTAAACTGTGCCTTTCCATAATTTTAACTCTATCTTGGTTTATGATGCTTCTTACTACAAAGGCTATCAGAAGCAGACCAGAAATAAATCTTTGCTATCTGTTTCAGTCATGTTACCCCTGAAAGTCTAGCCTGAGGTGTCTTTTTAATGAGGTCAGTTGCCTGAAAATTTACGGCCCACAGATACAATTAGCACTGAATAGAAGGGCTCACTCATTTGACCACATATTCAGTGTCTATCATTTGCAAGATATTACACAAGATCTCTGGGGTTATAAAACTCAGTAGCTGCTTTCAAAATACTTATACATGAATGCCCTAATAGCTCACATATTTTCAGCATAATACTTTATTTTAAAAAGATTTTATTTATTTATTTTTAGAGAGACAGGGAGAGAAACATCCACATGGATCAGCTGCCTCCCATATGTGCCCAACCCACTGTGCCACACTAGTCAGGGCTTCAGCATACCTCTTAAAAAAAAAAAAGAACAGAAGTAGCAGCAAGACTGTAATATGAAAATGGTACTTTTGAAAGGAGCTTAATGAAAAAGGTCCAGCAATGACAAGGTGAAACAAAAAGCATATTCTGCTTTTAGGGGATTCTTGGTCAGACCCTCTGGACTTGGCCGTTTTGTATCTATATTTGCACAGGAAGTACTGACTTAATGTGTTCAGTACCTGAGGTCTGTTGATGTCACCTTAGTGATCCTCTTTTCTTCCTGCCATGAAGCAAGACCACCAGCAGCTATAAAGCTTTTTTCCTTACCTTACTAATGAAAGCTCGCAATGAGGCAAATACATGTTTCAGCGAGACTTCAGATTGTCCATTTTTAAGAAAAGCAAGATGAATATCAAATACTTTTTTCATTAATGGGTTGTGGCCATCATTATTTAAAAGTTGACTCTATAAAACATGAAAAAAATACATTTTGTAGAAATAGTTTATACCACCCATCCCCCAGAATGAGAGTACTCAACAATACCTGTTTATCAACCCACTGAAAGTTTCAGAAAAACAAAAGGTTTAATTTTAAAACATCTGTGTCATCCTTTAACTTGGAAATCTCAAAATACTACATAAACCACATCTATACTTGATTCTATTATTTTAAGCATACATGAAAAAAAATATTTTCTTTTTTTTTAGATTTATTTATTCATCTTTTAGAGGGGAAGGGAAGGAGAGAAAAAGAGAAACATCAACGTGTGGTTGCCCCTCATGCATCCCCCACTGGGAACTGGCCTGCAACCCAGGCAGGTGCCCTGACTGGGAATCAAACCACGGTTGTTTGGTTCGCAGGCCCGTGCTCAATCCACTGAGCTATACCAGCCAGGGTGAAAAAAAATATTCTTCCAATGTAACACACCAAATACAAACTAATATGGGAAGAGGAATTTCTATTAAACTAAACATATTACTTCTCAATGAAGAAATCAGTAAATTTAAAATGGACACAAGGCAAGTTGCCTTTGTATTTCTCTGAGGGGAACCAAATAATTCAAGAATTAAGGAGAACACCAGTTTTACTTTAAAAGTCCATTATCTGATTTACTTTTCAAAGTATGTTTAGTGTAAGATATGCTTAGCCACGGGTGAAAAATTAACCCTTCTATGAGCAAAGAACGTAACAGGTATAACAATTAAACAGACCATGTAAAAATTGTTTTAATGCTCCCTGTAAAGAGAGACAGAAAAGAAATAAACTGTACAGAAATATCTACTGGATTGTGAACCTTTTTTTAAAAAAAAAAGCATTGGTTAACTTCTCCAGCCCTATTCTCCTATCCCTCAAAAAACTAGCAGGTTACAACTTGGCTGAAAACCACCACCAAAAACCGAAAGAATATGCAAAGTTGTGACAAATCTAATGGTAGCATTGACAGCCAGAATCCATGAATGGTGTTAGATTTTTCTGGCTCTTTCCCTTGGTCTACTTCCAATCATGCTGTAGACTCTTGTAACGATGGGCCTAGATCCAAATCCTGAGTCTGCCACATACCAGCTTTATGGCATTAACCTCCCTGTGAGCTTCAGTTTGCTCACTTTTCAAATGGGAATAATAATCTTACCTATATCAGAAAGCTACTATGAAGATTAAAAGTGAGTTCATATTTGTATTTTTATGTTTATTAAGGTATAATTTACATATCACAAAATTTACCTATTTTAAGTGTACGGTTCAATTATTTTTAGTATATTTACAGAGTTATGCAACCATGACAATGCAATTTTAGAGCATTTCCATCACCTCAAAATCATCCCTGGTGCCCATCTGCAGTCAGTCCCCTTTCCCTCCCCAAACCCCACAATAGAAAACTGAGTTAATATTTGTAAAGCAGTTAGGGTAGTGCCTGACATCTGCCAAGAGGCATGTTTGTTAATTAAATAAGCATCTGAATAGGTGGAAGGAATACAATACAAGCCTTGAGACCAAATATCCTTATTTATTGGCACAATGAAAAATGAATTTGGTTTGCTTTTCAAATGAAAACAAACTTAATAAGGGATTCTGAAGGCTATCTTTTTAAAAAAATTATTTCATTGTTGTTCAGTTACAGTTGCCTGTATTCCCCCCCACCCCAGCCAAACACCCCTCCCTCCCTTGCTTCTACCCTCCCCTTTGGTTTTATCCATGTGAAGGTTATTTCTTATCAGTGTAATAATTAATTCAGTTTTCCCTTATGAGCCTCTTTGAAAAGTACAGAATGGGGATAAAAGAAAAAAATCACCTGTATAACTCAGGTGAAAGTAAGGTTTTTCACTTTGAGTTCTTGTAATGATGTTACGTTTATAGCTATATAGTTTTTACTCTTCAAAGCACTCTCACATCCATTATCCCAGTTTACTCCTTTAACAACCCTGCAAGGTCACTGCCTTTACCTTACTCTTTTTAATCATAGCAATGATGATTCATACTGTGAGGCAACCATCTAAGAAAAAACACTAAGCACCTGACTAGGGAAGCTAGCCAGCCTGTCTGGACATCACCTAGCCTCAGAAGATAGCTCATCAAGAGGTATTTGAGCAAACCAATTCAATCATAATTTGGACTAAAAATTACTGCCTATTTTAATAAAAAGTATGAAACAGAACAATTTTTAAACACAAAACTAAAACAGTTGAATTTAAGAGGCAGGGGGAGCTTGAGAGCAAATTAGTCCGATCCCCTCACTTCATGGATGTGAATCTCGTTGAATTCCCAAGGTCACACAGTAGCAAACTCAATTGGTCATACAAATTGCCTGATTGTTCAATGGGACTTTCTCAGTACACTAAGCTTCCTCTGACTGGTTACTTTTTGTATAATGTTTTCTTTACAGTGATGCCTGCTGAATTCCAACTCTTCATTCTTACCTTGAAGCACTGGGTGAAAAACGATATGGTATCTAGTACTGTTAAAGAAACTTCAGTAGCAGTATTGCCTTCAAGAAGTGCCTGATGGAAAATGTCTGCTTCAGTTGTTGCAGAACCTAGGAGAAAAAAAGTAAATTATAACTGCCACACACAGAGATTCACATAACAGTTCTGAATGATTTTGCCCTCCAAAAAACTCAGACAGACAAGCAAGAAGAGAGGAGGCTGTCGATACTTGCAGATCTAATGACTTCCACAGTATTTATTCCTGAATCAAATACGGTCTTGGCTAATCAAGTCTATGAGTTTTTACTTCAGCTTTGTATCAACAGCTCTGCACACATAATTACATACCCACTTCTTTGGAGACAAGATTTCAATGATGAACTGTGGGGATGTTACTAGGAAATAAATAATGTGGGAGGCATTTTAGGCCGTGCAGGCTGTAGGATGCATTTTTTAAAGGTCTTGAGTCTATTAGCTCAGGGCCCATCTGCTCAAGACGTTTGTTTTTATTGTTAGTCCTTAACACAAGGCCACTTGTACTGGCTTCCTTTTCTGTGAGCTCCAGAGAACTGTATGGAAATTAAAGTTTTCCTACTCTTTGGATTTTTTGTGAACATTTGCTTTTCAGAGGATAGTTTCCATTGTCCTACTCGCTTGGTCAATACTTGAACCTGTGTGGAATACACTTTTGTCAAAATCGTGTTTATGATTCTTTAACTTTGCAGTCAGCTCAGTATGTGTAATCCCTTAAAATCACTGAACAATACTAATTCTAAATAAATATTATAGGTACTATTATGTTATACTATTACACTATTACTTACATTAAAGCTTAACAGCAGCAATGAAGGATATCCAACATAAGTAAGTAAGAACAACAATTCAGTGGGAAAAATTAATTTCTTTGATATTGAACTAAGGAAAAAATACCATTACCTAAAATTCCTGAAACAAACACGCATATATTATAGTCATGTATGATGAAAAAATGGTATATAAATACAGATACGCAAATATATGCATGTATGGGAAATTATTTTCAATCACACTGGTTATTTTAAACCAGGAGTTCTTTAACGTTAAATAGTATTACTAGGTCTGTTTCAAACAAATACCCTACATACATTTTTACTTACTATGATTAAGTGTAAATGAACTTTCCAGGCTACTAAGATGCTGAAGCCGGGCCTGCATTACTCCTGATCTGTTTCGAAGAGCTGGCATGGTTTGTGATTTGCGGTCTACTCCAAAGTGTTTTGACAGCCAGGCATCATGCACCCTAAAATAAAATTCAGTTAGGAACTGGAGTATTATAATACTAAGTCTCAATGTTAGGTGTTTTTTTCTTTAAGGAAAAAAAAAGATTAGGTTTCTATATAAACACTATAGTATGATCAATATTCTTCCAATTATTACTTGGCTTAAATAAGATATCACTGAAAATTGAATGAAGTTTTACTGTATATTCAAAAGAGCTGATACTATAAGAATATAATTAAGGAATTTAGAGAGTTATTTACTTCCCTCCTCCTCATCAAAAACATCAATGTAAACTGGACAACACTCAAGATTCAGTCTTTTCTCGGGCAGTGAGGAAGGACAAGAGTCAGTGAAAACAGTGAGAGGGCTACTCAACAGTTGAAATGTAGGGTGGGGGACAGAATTCTTGGATGTTTAAGAATGAGTGCCAGTCAAATGTTTGTGAACTTAAGTTAAACTTGGACCAGAAACTTTTACTGTTTAAACATGTCTATTGCAAGACTTTGCAGTTTTTTCCTTTAATATTAAGAGTTCCACTAAAAAATTACAACTGGATCATACAAAAACAAAAGAAAAAAAGAGTATGTCTATTCTCTTGGAAACATAGTGGGAGAGTCTGCAGAATGTTACAGGTTAAGGCTCATGATAGTAGTTACCATGCCAGCTTCAAGTCATGAGGAAAGACAGCAGAAACTGTCACCCGAATTACCTATTATTAGGATGTTCCAGAAACTCAGCAATTATAAACTCCATCTAAACAGCCTCTTCAATTTTGGGAAGTGCAATGGAATGTAACATAAAAAAATGAACTCAAGATTATATGAGTTACTTTAATGACTAGCTCTTCCTCTAAAACATACTTCATTAAAATAATTACATAGTATTAATAGGTCTGTTTCAAATGGATACCCTACACACATTAAGAAAAATACATAATATTTTCCTTAGTGTTCCTCAAACATTTCTGAAATATTTATTTCAGTACGATGTAAACAGCAAAAAGAAGAAATAGAAAATTGATAATGTATATCCCACTCGCTGTTGCAAATTTCTGTTTATTTAGCAACTGAAGTGAGTACTGATAGTCTGTAAATAAAAGTACAGACCTTACAATTATTCTCACTTTATGGTTTCCTATCTTCTCCTGGATCTAGCCCTTTCTCACACATCCTTTAGAAAAGATAGCATTTATTCCAGGACTAAGATGGAAACTCTGCATATAGGGCTACCATTACCCTATGCAAAACTTAAATGCATCAGCTCACATTAGTTTAATTTAAACTTTGAGTTGAGATATGTGACATAAATCATGGGTTGTCTTTTTTTTTAATTTCACTGAATTCACTGGGGTAACATTGGGTAATAAAATTATATAGGTTTCAACTGAACTCAAAAGGAATAATCTAGTTTTTACATTGCGTGATCAACATTGCCCTCTGTTGGAAGAATAGGAAAAAAATGGAAATTGGGAAATTGTCATGCTATGGGAATTACCTTGCTATGTTTCTTTTCCCCATGTATCTAAAGTGAAACAAACACACTCTAGAAAGAAAAAGAGTAACATGTTAGTAAATTAGTATTATTCTCTGCAATTTAACAAGTAATATTTGAAAACCCATGTGGTTCAAAGAACAACCACTTAAGTCATATTACAATATACATTTTGGTAGACAGAAATAAATATACACCTATCTATTTAGGGGCCTACCATGTATCGTTCTACATTTGTTAAAATTACATTAGCATCAAAAAGGCCAATATCTTCATATACAATTTTAACAGCATACATAAAAAAACTTATCAATGTAAATCATCCTTTGTGCTCTGTAACACATCAAAACAAAGGTCTCCAGTATAGTTATTAATACCTAAAAAAGGTTCCTAGGCCCTAAAAATTGGGGTAATTGCTATACATTTTTATAATGGCATTAAAATACTTTCTATTACTGAAAATGTCAAACACATACAAAATTACGGAGGACAGCATACTAACCTCCCATGTACCAAGCACCCACCAGCCTCAACAATTACGAAATCATAGCCATTCTTGTTTAACCTCTACCCTGAATAGGTACTCTGCTCTCCATCCATTCTCCCTACCTCCCAGAATTTTTGAAGTAAATCCCCAACATCATATATATATATTTCAAAGATTTTATTTATTTGTTTTTAGAGAGAGGGGAAGAGAGAGAGAGAAACATCAATGTGTGGTTGCCTCTCACAAGTCCCCTACTGGGGACCTGTCCTGCAACCCAGGCATGTGCCCTGACTGGGAATCAAACTGGCGACCCTCTGGTTTGCAGCCTGGAACCCAGTCCACTGAGCCACACCAGCCGGGGCCATATATTTTCATTAGTAAATATTTCAATATAATTAGAGTAGTTTTTTTTCTTTTTAATCTTAACTGCTATTGTGTTTGCTACCATTTTCTGCAAAATTTTGATAAATATTTATGCATTGATTATCCTCTGTGTTTTGGCAGACATGCACATACAATATCGTATATGTGTAGTATTTTAAATTTTCCTACATTTCATAATTTTTTTGTTTCCATTAATAATGTAAAAATAGCTTAGCATACTATACAGAGTGGGGCAAAAGTAGGTTTAGTTATGAAAAATACAATGATTAACAAATAATAATATAAGAATAAATTGTGTTTTGCATACTAACAACTGTAAACCTACTTTTGCCCCACCCTGTATAGAATATCTTCCCACTTCTACAAAAAACTGAGACTAGATTTTTTTCAAGTGTCTTGGAATGAAGATACCTATATCAACCTTTTCATCTATGCATTTCTGAAGTGGGTGGAATTACTCAGCTCTATCTCACAGTACGAATTCTAAATTCCAATAATTTAAACGGCTCTAATTTAAAAGCCAGTATCTGCTCTGAATGATTTAGGACAGCTGAGGCCACTTTTAGTTTTCCAGATTACAGAAAGTCTCCTGCTAGACTATAAAGATGGTCTATCATTAGCTAGAGTTTTCTGTAATATCACAAGCATTTCATCACTATGTTTTTCTATGTGTGAAAAACCTGTATATCAGCATCTATATGATCAAAAGAGTTGAACATTTCCTATAGTATTAGCAAATAAGATGTTGAAACTAGGAAAAAGGTAATATTTTATTATGTGTAAAAATTAAACTCCCCCAAATAAGAGGAAAATTTAAGAAAATAAGTTAACTTACTCTAAAAGTATAAGAATGTTTATGAGCTCCTGAGGAGATACTTTATTCCAGTAAGCTAAGAGAGTATCTGAAAAATGGAATAAATAAAGCGTTAGTTCTTGAAATAATTAGAGCAAATAACATTGTGAACCCCAAAGTACTAATAACTTAGCTTCAGCAACCATCAACTCATGGC
This sequence comes from Carollia perspicillata, assembly GCA_004027735.1. Classification (NCBI taxonomy): domain Eukaryota; kingdom Metazoa; phylum Chordata; class Mammalia; order Chiroptera; family Phyllostomidae; genus Carollia; species Carollia perspicillata. Next base: position 130,429 of record PVKM010000021.1, read on the forward strand.
CATTTCTGTCCAATACACACACTGTATTCTTTTATATTAATTTCAAATATATCCTTTAATCTGTAATTATTTCAACTTCAACATTTTTAAAGTGTCCTTTTTGGATAGCTTATTTTAATCTTCATATAATTCCTAAAAACAAAGGAAGGGAAGCAGACCAGATCTTTTCAATGAACTTCCCAACATTTTATGCAAGATGGTGTATTTATGTGCATTTTGCTGAAGGGCAGAGGTGTCAAGTACATTTATTTGCCTGCTACTCAAAGGGCTCTCTAAACCAAAAAGTCTGAGAACTGTAAACTTCAGAAGAGACAATTTTTTTCCTCTTCTGTGCCTTTGGATTATAAACTCTGAAGTCCTAGCAACACACAAACATACCAACTATTTCAGATATAAAAGTGCTTTAAATCTATCATATATGCATGTCTTTTTACCTATTTCTTTACTCCGAACACACCTACTTATGGAGATTTTTAAAAAAGGAAATTGCTGCCACTTAACTTTCCAATCCTTTTTCATCCTATTAGGTATAGCTAATGGTGTGAGCAGATCCTCTTCCAAAAACGTAAACATGTCGCAGACAGAGCGGAACTATGCAAATGACCAAATTGCAAGCCCAGCTAGAGAGCTTTGAAGATAGCGATGGAGGACTAGGCAATATTGGCCGTATGGGGGAGGTCAAAAAGAGGTAAGTATGAGGGGGTTTTATTTTACTTCCAAATTTAAAGACCATGAGTACTGACAGTTTCCAATGATTATAAAATACTGATCATCAAAAATAAAAATGCTAGAATTGAATCAAATTAGTTTTTTCATATTAAGCTAAGCGTAACTTCCGGTCCCGTCCCCACCCACCCCATCCCCTGCCTTTGGATGCTTCTCAGCTCAGAGAAGCTGGACACCCGGAAGTCACCAGGTTTCCGGCCTCTTCATAACGGCAGAGCGAAGGCGCCATCTTCCTTTTCTTGCGCACTGACTTTGCTCGTGAAAAGGCTGAGACCACCTTTCCACCAGAAATCCGGACACTTTCTTTCTTTACCTGAGCCGTTCCTGAGCCACCCCTGCATCCACACCGTGCCCAGAAGAAGCTTCACATAAGGTCTGTGAAAGGGGTGACGGGTTTATCCCTGCCGCGCCCTACCTCTAGTCGGAAACTCTTATTTAAACTGTTTTCTTGTCAGAAGTGTCATCAAGCCGCTTGTCTGTCTCAACCGTTTCCAAATTCCAAACTGGTGAGACATGATGCAGGCAGGGAATGAGGGTGGCGAAGACAGGAAAGATGATCAGATATACTCAGAAACTGATAAATTGGCGGTCAGTGTATGTGATGTGTCCAGCGACGATTTTAATAAAACCTGGCTAACGCTCAAAGATCTCCATGATAAAGAGCTACACCGTTTACAGGCAAAATTAACCAGTTTGAGGGAAGAGCGATTGGCAGACAGGAGGACAAGCTCCATATCCAAAATTAAAGAGTTGACGGAGCAACAAAAAGTCCTCAATGACACCATTCAGGCCTTGCGACATCAGTTACAATCAAAAACGTGTGAACGCTGTACAGTGAATGAAACGTACAGGAGCACACTAGAGCAAGAATTTAATACTATGCAACAAGAAAACCTTAAGTTTATTGCCGAGCTCACTGCAGAAAGGGATAAACTAAGAGAAGAAAATAAAATGCTTTCCGAAAAACTTAAATTGTCTCAGCAAAAGTTCAGTTCTTTTTCATCCAGTGATGATGACTATATTCCTTGTGGTCAAGGGACTCCCTCAGTTTTTATGGTCAAGGACCCTGAGGAAGAAAATGACGTGTATCAGCCTATGAAATTTTTAGAGCAGTTGCTAGGTCCTGAAGAGATAGTATCTGAAGAGGAAAAGGAAGGGCAACAAAGTCCGCAGCTTCCACCTATAGTTCATAGTCCAGACCTCTTAGACATGGCAGAGACCTCTTATGAGATTCTTGCCTCTGATACCACCAGTAAGCCTACCACAGAAGGTAGTGACTACCAGAAATCGCCTGTTTTTCCCTCAGTATCTACATATAGTTTTCAAAGGGGGCATGAATTTAAAACTGTCTCAACCCTTTCCGAAGACAAGCTTGGCCAGGCAAAAGAGAAACCGATGTTTACAGATAAGACCTCCATACAGAAGTCCTCTGCTCATGTGCACTTCCCTTGGAACATTTCCAGTAGTGCTGAAGAACAAAACCCACAAATTCCAGTAGTATCTGAAACTTCAGAGGAAAATATGCCTGAAAAGCCAACCGAATCTGGCCCTTCTACAGTGAGAAGGGAAACAGGCTCTACAGATGTACTTCCTTCAGACTACATAAACAGAAAAAGATCTATTGGTATCCCTCGGTACAATATTGGGGGTTCAGAGAGAGGTAGCAGTTGCCGGATAGCTTCTAGTGAACAAGCAACTCAGCAAAAGAATACTAATGAATCTACAGATGTTGCTAAGCCTCAGGGTAGTAACCAGAGTTCCGCTTCAGGGTCTAAGATAAAAAGAAAATCCAGGATGCAGTCTGAAAGAAGGAAGTAGCTATCCCTATCCTCTCTCTTAAAGAAACTGCTTTTCTTTCACAAAAGGACAGTTTTGCAGTCAATTCGCATTATGTAACTGATGACCTCTGACTCTGATTCTGTTTCTCAGGACAACAATAAACAAGGCAATAGGACTAAAACATAGTTTGGAAAATGTCTAAGACTTTAAACAGTGAATTATTGCCAGTTAATAAACTACAAAGACCAAATATTTAGAGGGAAGCTCCCTCTACTTCCACAAGAATGTATCTTTTTGTTGAAATTAAGTTACTACTGTTTATGAACCAATAAAAAAAGCCAAGAGAAGACCTGAAGGGAGTTCTGTTTTGTTGAAACTAAGCTGATACTGTTTATGAACCAATAAAGAAAAAAGCCCACAGAAGACCTGAAGGGAATTCAACATTTAAATGCATATGGAGTGACTAAAATAAATTATTAACCTGACTAAGCAAAGTAACTACAATACATCCATTGATGACAACCCAGAAGCCAATGCTTTTTGGAATAAAATGAATATGACTTTAAAAATATCATACAGCATATGACTTTACATGTACAAAAGATAAAAAAGATGTGACACAGACTGTGTACTACTTATTAAAAATGTGCTTTTAAAAGTCAAAAAGCAAAAGTAGAAGAAAGAAGCCTAATTAACAAAGACCAAGTATTTAGCAAGTAAAGGTCAACATTTACAAAAAGGAGGACCTATGAAGTTCTCAAGAAACGAAGCAGTTATGGTTTTACCCATGACATTAAAGAAACTGCCAGGAGCTTGTCACTGGTAGATGGTATGTATGCATGCATGTGTGTGTGGTGCATGCCATGTATGTATGCCACAGTATATGGGGTGTGTGTGCTCGTGCCACATGTGTATGCACATGTACTGGAGTGGAAGAGGGGAGAACTAGTCTGCAATGCATTTCTCCCTCCTCCTTTGTTCTCTCCACCACCCCCAACCCAATCTTAACTTTACCTGAGCTGAGTAATGAATTTTTTTCATGTGTCTTTTGAGTCTTTTGTTTGAAACAAATTTATTGAGAAAACCTCATGTACCATAAAACTCGCTTACTTAAACAGTACAACAGCTTATAGTATATTCAGAGAGTTGTAAAACCATCACCAGTTTTAGAATATCTTCATCACCCTATGAAGAAACCCCACACATGTTAGCAGTCACTGCCTACATACATTCCCCCACTTTTCACCTTGTGGGAAGAGACAAACAGTGAGCTACAGCTGTGGTTGTTAACTAACTGATCCATCTTCTCCTGGTACAAAATACCATCAGGTTGAAAATGGTCTCTCCTCATTTCTTTCCCAAAATATGGAGGCCCATCACACAGCCTGAATATATTTTATTTTAAGTCATACATTCTTAGAACTTAAAGATGCTAATTATTTTGTCTACTGTTTAAGATTTTATTTATTTTAGAGGGGGAGGAGGGAAGGAGAACAAGAGGGAAAGAAATATCGAGGTGAGAGAGAAACATCGATCAGCTGCCTCAGACACGCCCAGACCCAGGACCGAACCTGTGACCCAGGCCCGAATCTGCGACCCAGGCCCGAATCTGCGACCCAGGCATGTGCTTTGATGGTGAATCGACCCAGCGACCCCTTTGCCTTGCAGGATGACGCCCAACCAACTGAGCCACGTCGGTCAGGACTTACCTACTGTTTTATTAATGTACCTTAGAATTTATTGTTCATGTCTAGATATAGACTTGTTTTAATATCTATCAAATTACTTTGTTTTATTATTATATTATTTATCCTGTATTACAAACAAGATTTAAAGCAAGTAAATAGAAAATAAGTATAAGATAATGACTGTGATGGTCAGAACCCAGGTGCTTTTATGTTATTCATTCTTGCATATTTTTTTTTGAGCAAAAATACTCAGAAAAGGAAGGGACAGGAAAAGGAGAGAAATGTGTGAATAAATGTAGTATTTGGGAAAAGATAAATTGATTTTACTTATAGATGCAGAAGACATGTAATTTATCACAATCTTTTGGTCATATTGTATTATATAATGTAAAAGAGGAACTGATAATACTAGTAAATAATATACAAGGGGGACCCCAAAAACTCAGAATTTATTTATAAAAAATTGTGTATTTATTCTTATGTGTTTACACTTCAGTCCCTTCCAAAGTACTTTCCATTTGGTGCAATACACCTATTGAGATGTTATTTCCACTGCTCAAAATAGTTTTTGAACTTCCTGATTTTGATGCCTTTTAGTGCTCTGCCATTTTTTTTGTTTCCCCTCTTCTACATTGGCAAAACGTTTTCCTTTGAAAGTTGCTTGGGGTGAGATCTGGTGAATGGGAAGGGTGGGGCATGGGAATTATGTCATTTTTGGTCAAAAACTGCTGAACACTCAGTGCAGTATAGGCAGGAGCGCTTGTAAATTGCCCATCATGAAACGGGCAAACACGTTTAGTCTTCAAAATAATTCAGTGAGGCTGAATGCAGCCTCTCACTCCCAACACCAGCTGGTACATCAAGTCAGGTGGGTTCCAAGAATACTCACTCACCTAGCAGGGGAAGCCTATACTACAAGCAGCCTGTCCTCCAGAAGATAATTCTGGGTTTTTTGGGGTCCCCCCTCATAATTACACCCCAAAGGGGAAAAAAGAACCTGAAAAAGAACTTGAAAACATATAAAACCATACAGTGGTAGTATGAAAGCAACAATGGCATTTCTTATCTTCAAAGAACCCTTCCTGTTTTTTTGTTTGCTTATGTTTTTCCAAATCCTGGGTCAAATAAAACCTAAAGTATTAAATATGAATTCTGTTAACTGTTAATTTTTCTGTTTACATTGGCCATTTAATGCATGATATGCTCTGCATGAAAAATGTTTAGCACTTCTAAAACTATTGCCTCATTTTAGAAATTAAATTTTAAAATAAAAAAGTTATTTCAAAGAATCAAGTGTATATGACTGAAATGAACACATTTTAAGTTAAAACACAGGAACATTTTTAAGGTCAGAGTTTTCAGAGATGTTTCTAATGAGCATATGTTCCAGATGATGGTCAAAGATTTGCTGCATGAAACAGCCTGTGGGAAAGATGTCTAGTAGAGTCTGGGCTTAATATGCTGGAAACTCACCTTCAGAAATCATTTTTACTATATACAAGTAGCACATCAAGAGGCTTCTGATTTCATACTGATCCAATCTGTTATACTGGGATACACTGCTCCTTGTAGAACTCTGCCGGATCTGTAATTTAAAGACAGGAATTTTGTGAACAATATTGGTACAACAGTTTCCCATAGCCTTTAACTCAACAACTGTTTTATCAGTAGTCCTGTTTGGGAAAATTCTAAGCATAAATCTGAATTTTATATTCTACTTGGAAGGTAAATGGGCTGACTCTTTCTTGCTACCACCCCTAGTAATATCACTGGAAATTACCTTGGGTCTTTATCAAGATATAGCCATGAGTACTGTGTGTGTTTAATTCCCATAGGCCCTTTGTGTTAAGAGTAAAAATTTTAAATAATCATATGTAGCTACTCTAGGAAAAATACCTTTTTCATCAAGGAGGAACCTAACTAAGGTACATGAAAGTGTATGAAACACTTTCAAAACCTCTCCTTGGAGTTTATTAAAATCCAAACTCCAAATTATAGGTCCAAAATCTATCTTAAAAGGCTAATGATATCACAAGATAAATACATTAAGAAGGACTCAGTAATACTTCAAAACTAGAGCTTCTATAAAATAGTGATGTTCCTATCATTAAATCACTTTTGTTAACATATCAGTTAAGAATGATAAGATCTGACCCATTTGGGGATTTATATGAATAGAGTATAATCTATAGAATTTGCCCTTGTTAAAAATCAATACTTTCAGTTGAGATAAACTGGGCTGGGGGATATACATTTAACAAAGAATTTACTAAGAACTTTCAGTTGAAGTAAAACATCTAGGTTCTGAATGCTTGTTAGCTGTGTGACGCTAGCAAGTCATTTAACCTCTTTGTCCTTTATTTGCCTTACTTATGACAGTATCTGTTGTCACAATTCTAAATGGTGTGAAGTAGAAACCTCTTTGAATAAATTACTATTTATCCAAAGGCTCCAGGAAATACAGCCCAGTGGTTCTCAAGGGATGGTTCCCAGCCAGAAGCATCATCATCACCTGGGAACTTAGAAATACAAATTAGCAGGCCTCACCCAAGGCCCCTATCAGAAACTCAAGGGCTGAGGCCCAGACATCTATTTTATTAAGCCTCCCAGGGGATTCAGATGCACACTACGAGTGCCGTGATATAGGAGAAAAACTGCTGGAATTAGAAAATCTGGGTCCAAGTCTATCCCTATCACAGTTGTGTGACTGTCCTAAATCACAATCTCAGTTTTCATTTGTAAGCTGAAAGTTGAAATTTACTATTTTTATTGACCTTTTTAAATCTATGACTCTTATGATTTTACATAGCAGCATAACAAGGTTTCACTGGTCTAAAATGAGGTTTCACTTACTCAAGGCAAACATATCCCCTAAACTTTAATGTTACACTTAAAAAACTAAGAAAGAATTGGAGAGTACATTCTAATGAAGTACTATTCAGTATCAACTGGGATGCTGAGATCCTCAATTTGGGGCCTAATATTTTTCTCCCAAGTTAATGTAATTACTCTATTATAAAAGAATGAAAAGCTGAAATAATCCTGACAGGAAGTGATTTGTTTTAAATGACAAGGTATATTAGGTATTTTAAACTTGAACCTTCCTGCTCTAAGAATACTGTGCTAGGTGTTAAAGGAAGTACTGTGAGTTAGAACTCTTAAAAGATAAATGTCTTGCCCTCTAAAAACAGTTTAAGATGTCAAAGTAGCACCTGCCAGGATAGGAAGCAACTGCTAACATAGCCAAAAATTATGGGATGGTTTTTAGAAATTCAGGATGGACACAGGACAGAGCCTCTTATTTACAGAAAAAGAAAGATTGTTGTAGCCTAACACTTCATCATTAGGGTTATCCTGTATATTTAGGTTCTTACATTTTCACCAGTGCTGCCCTGTTCTGGAAATCCTGTTGCTCCTTCAGGGATGAGGGAACCTCTTGAGTCTTCCCTCTTAATTCCATGTCCATTTTGAAAAGATCCATAAGCTGGAAATAAAAGCCAAGTCCTTGTTAGCAACAGGACGAATTATCAAAAATATATTTTAAAATAAGTACTGGGTTAATTTAAGTAAAGATATGTTTTAGAGATGAGATCTTAGTCATCTAAAATTGTGAAGCTTATATATTATTATATCAAAACACATAAGCCAAATAAAGTGTAAGCATTTTTTGTGCCTCTTAAAACACTTTACTATGTATAAAACTACAAGAAGTTCCTTGAAAATCATCAAATAATGAAAGAAAGCCACACAATTTGGGAGGTGCTTAGACAAGGAACCTAAACAAAAAAATGTGGCTGCAAGTGTGAGTCAGATTTTAATTAAGTTTTAGTAGAGATCATGCTGTGTAGTTTTTATTATAAAATATTTCAAAAAACATAGAAGGACAGGGTACATTCCTAAGTAGCCATTCAATGTATAATCTTTAAAGGACTTAATTACCGGTGTCTTTGTCAGTGCTCAGACTCCCTCTACTTGTAGGTGAAGTGAATCCACATGTAAATTCATCTCTGGATGCCTGTAACACAATGTGATACCTCTGTCACTTAAATTTGTACGCTAGGGTAAGAAATAAAATTAATAGCATAAAATGATACCCGGATTTTAAATAAAGCTCACTGTGGAAGTGTAAATCAGGTATCAGTATTGGTATTTAGGTGACAAATTTTTAAACAATGGGGTACTAGCACAATGGAGTAACCATGACCTCTGGCTAAGGGACAACTCTAGATGGCTGGTAAAAGCTGCAACTGGTGCAGTCTGGTTCAATTCTCCTGCTTAGAATCAGGGGCAATGCTAGAAGAAGGGGGTGTGACCAGAAGCCCTAGGTGAACTTGAGCTGCAAAAAGAAAAAACAGGTAAACAAAGTATTTCCAAATATCACTGTCAAATGTTATGGAGTAAATATAAGCATGAGCCATAATGTTGGTGAAGAAACACTGGCCAGACACCCAGGTGGGTGATAAAATCAGGAGCTATAGGTAATCAAGCCATCAGGGAGGCTTAGAAGCAGCTTTCTGGGGAGCCCAGGACAGGCTTGACAAATCAAGATAGGGGAATTTCCAAAGGAAGATGTAAAAGGCACAGTTTAACCTGCCTCCCAACACTGTGACATGGCTACTGAAAGTGTAAAGGTGATCTTGGGCCACAGAGAACATGGAGTGGGGGTAGGGTAGGAGTTAACAGTCCCACTGGGCAGACTTTAAAGTGTAAGCACCATATTTTAATGGATGATCAGTAAAATGGAGCATATCCAGAAGAGCATAACCAAGATGGTAAAAGGTATGGAATGACAAATGATGAAGTGGAGATAAAACCCTTTAGGTCTGCCCTGGCTGGTGTAGCTCAGTGGATTGAGTGCGGGCCTGCGAACCAAACAACTGTGGTTCAATTCCCAGCCAGGGCACATGCCTGGGTTGCAGGCCAGATCCCAGCGGGGGAAGCACAAGAGGTAACCCGACATTGCTATTTCTCTCCTTCCCTTCCCTTCTAAAGATAAATAAATAAATAAAATCTTTAAAAAAAGTTATTTAAAACCCTTTAGGTCTAATGTGAGAAAGAAAGTTTTGACTATTATAATGGCAAAAGGTGTTTGGCCAAATGGGAAACTTACAGCCTCCAAAGTTCCTTTAAACCTAAGATTCTGAGAGGAGAAAAAGGCACATACCAATTGTGATGAGCTAAAAGTGACTCATCAAGAAGTGAGGAAAGGAGGCTATCAAGAGAGGAGAGAAGCAAAGGAATACAGTTTAATCCCTGGTGTCTAACATTTTGGCACTGAAGAAATCTTTTGTTCACTTTTCAAGTTGAATAAATATATAAAAGCAAGAACAGAAAACCTTAAAACACTGAGTACAAGGGATTTTTGGTGTTCTCTTGGACCTCATTACTTGAAAGTGTGGTTCTTGGGCCCTGGCTGGCATAGCTCAGTTGACTGAGCACAGACTGTGAACAAAAGGGACACAGGTTTGATTCCCAGTCAGGGCACATGCCTGGGTTGTGGGCCAGGTACCCAGTGGGGGGCACATGAGAGGCAACCACATACTGATGTTTCCCTCTCTTTCTCCCTCCCTTCCCCTCTCTAAAAAATAAATCAATCTTTTTAAAAAAGTGCGGTTCTTGGACCAGAAGCAGCCAAAAGTTTGTTAGAAACGCATTATCAAAAGCTCTACCCAGACCTGCTGAATTAAATTTTGTTTTAACGAATTCCCCAGGTGATTCATGTGCACACTCAAGTTCAAGAAATGTAAACCAGGAATAAAAAGTGAACCATTTAGATCAAGGGTGTCCAACCTGTGGCCTGTGGGCTGCATGCAGCTCAGGATGGCTGTGAATGCAGCCCAACACAAAATGGTAAATTTACCCAAAGCATTGTGAGATTTTTTTTGGTGTGTGATTACATGTCATGATGTATTTAAAGTGTGGCCCAAGACAACTCTTCTTCCAGCGTGTCCCAGAGATGCCCAAATCTTGGACACTCCTGAATTTAGATTGAGACCATAGAGCATATGATACCAATTCCAAATATCATCAATGAAACAAGATAAACACAAATAGGAACACATTACTTACAGAATTAGGCACAGCTGCACAAGAATACAAGGTATCTCGACCTGCTAATCGCTGTATATTTTCCAAAAGCAGTCCAACAAATGGGAGGTACAATTGTGCTATTTTGGCTTGTTGGTTCTGAAAAATAATTATCAGGAGGCAAGCTTATAGGTATGATGATTTCACTTACCTGTGGAATCTAGAAAACAAAATAAATGAACAAACAAAATAGAACAAAATTGACCATTGCCAGATGGGAGGGGAATTGGGGCACTGGATGAAAAAAGGGAAGGCATTAAGAAGAACGAATAGGAAATACAGTCAATAATGTACTAACTATGTATGGTGCCAGGTGGGTGCTAAACATATTGGGGTGATAACTTTGTAAGGTATATAAAATGTCTAACTGCTATGTTGTACACCTCACATTAATATAATAAATACTATATGTCAACTGTGATTTAAAATATATTTTAAAGAAGCTTGATAGGTATAAAATACATGATATATATTTGTAATATGTATACTATAAATAAAGTTGGCTCCATCTAGCAATTTAAAAACTAAAAGCAGGCTAATATCCACAACAAGGTAGTGAAGCATGAGTCTATTTACACTTATAGTCTCAAAACTAATTATCATAGAACACTTGATATTTGGATTTATACAGAGTCAAATCACATGCCTCAATTACAACTAACTACATAATGTAAAAGACAAAAGTTTATTGCTTTAATAACAGTTAACCTATAAAGCAGATCATATTAGTCCTATTCTTTAACTCCAGGGAGGGCTGAATTTCATGAGAGCTGGGATCATGTCGGTCTTATTACTATTTCATCCTCAGTGCCTGGGCACATAGCGGATAGCCAATATACTGGTTAGCTGAATGGATGGATGGGTAGGTGGAAGAAGTGAAAAAGAAAAAAAACCAATAAATTACTGTATTCATTCAAAAAACATGTTTTTGCTTTGATTAAAGCTGCAATTAAAATAATGTGATCTTGGCCCCCTAAGTCAATTTTAACACTTGGGAGATTGATATATTCATAAATATGTAAATAAAGCTGGCCACAACAGTCTGAACTGATGTGGTATCTCTTATACAAATTTATTGATGGCTTTTCTGAGCCACAGAGATTCCTCATCAGATACGTACATACACTGAAATTAGCAAAAAGAGTTGTTTTCATGGTACATGACTTAACTCTCCATATTTTGGAACTTTAGGAAGCTTGTCTGGAAATTTAGAGAAGACCTCTAGGGCCCAACATCATAAAAAGTATGGGTGCTTGAAGCTCCTCTCTCTACCCTCACTTTGGCACCATCATTTGTACTTGACAAATGGCCTCTTACTCGGGCCATCTGTGAATTCTTTGGACCAAACAGAAATAGGAAGTGAAGCTTTGGTTATCCAGGCCCACGAAGCAAAGTTCTATTGGAGAGAATCCTATACTCATTAATACATGTCTGAAGCTTTTGAACAAAGAGGAAAGGGCATTAGAAGTCACTAAAAGGGTAAAGAGCTTGGCATTTCAATCTGCCCCACAGTCTAAAACTACAAACACTCAAATGGCATAATGTTTAACTTATTTACAGACAACAATGGCTGTGTGTGTGTGTGTGTGTGTGTGTGTACATTCACTACCCTCAGAATTTTAAAAAGTAATGTCCACATATGTAATGTAAAATACGGATTGTTCCAAACTTATGGTGGTTCAACTTATGGTTTTTTGACTTTACAATAGTGCAAAAGTGATACAAATGATAAATTACATGATAGTCAACACCTGATTATAAAATAGGCTTTGTGTTTCATGATTTTTCCTAACTGTCGGCTAATGCAAGTGTTCTGAGGACATTTAAGATAGGCTAGGTCAGGATGTTCAGTAAGGTGTGTATTAAGTGTATTTCCAATATGAAATGGGTTTATCACTATATATCCCCATCAGAGGTCGAGGGGTGTCTGTGTGTAAAATTTCACCTCTAGGTAAGGCACTAGTGAATTCCCTTTTCCTTCACTTTCATCTAAAGAGATAGGGTATGGGGAGTACAACTTCTTCCTTCATGAAGGGAAAGATCATTTTGTGCTTTTCCCATGAATCTTTTGAAATCACAACTAATGACATTATCCTCCACATTGTATAAGACCCTTTCCCCCCAAGACTAGGCATAAGCAGCAGTTAACCAGAACACAGTGGTAACTAGCATTTTTAAAGGTTTGACTAAGCTTGGTTGGAATGGATGACTTTTAAAATATATTTTCATTTAAATATATCATACCACTTAACTTATGTTAAGTCAGTAATCAATATCCACCTAAAAAGGGGCAAATAACAGAGCAAACTACACTAAGGGGGAGGTTATTATAGTTACGATGAGACAAAAACAATGCAACCTGCAGTAAGTAATAAGTAACATCTCAAAGCTAAGCAGTTTAAATCTACTTTATACAATAATAGAACCACAAAAACCAAGAAAAATTTTAAGTAAAAAAACTATAATTAGCGCTGGCCAGTGTGGCTCAGTTTGTTGGAGCATCATTCCATAACTGAAAGGCTGCAGGTTCCATTCCCAGTCAGGGCACATAACCATCCCCAGTGCACATGGGAGGCAACTGATCAATGTTTCTCTCTCTCCCTTTCCCTCACTCTAAAAGCAATAAAAACATGTCTTCAGGTGAGGATAAAAAAATTTTTAATTGTAATTAAAGAAATATAATTGGATATAGATGGCAGGCATTTTCTGTTTCTTAAAGACAAATGGGAATACTGGAGAAAAAGAATAAAATCCATCTCCAAGTCAGCTTTCCAAAGTGATTATAATAATAAGTAACATAATTTGATTTAGATTTGAATGTAAAAACAAAGAGACAGCCCTGGCTGGTGTAGCTCAGTGGATTGAGCAGGGGCCTGTGAAGCAAAGGGTCACCGGTTCAATTCCCAGTCAGGGCACATGCCTGGGCTGCAGGCCAGGTCCCTGGTAGGGGACCCATGAGGGGCAGCCACACATTGATGTTCCTCTTCCACTCTTTCTCCTTCCCTTCCCCTCTCTCTAAAAATAAATGAATAAAATATATTTTAAAAAAAGGGACAAATTATGAAACAATATGTTATACCTGGAGCCATTTGATAGAGGGTAAATTATTGTAAATTCATATAGTATACTTTTTCAAGTCCATAGGATTTAATGTTAATAAGATTTGAATACATATGTTAAAGGTGCAGCAAACAGCAAATGGAGCTGTGGCCTCCACACAGTGATCGTGTGTAACGTATGTAAGGTTTACAGCTACATCCACATTTACTCAGTAAGAAGAAAAAATTCTTATTACATATTTTATATTTGACATACTTACCATATCTTATATTAATCACTTAGAAATCAATGATATACTTATTTATAAACATATATTGAGGCATATTTGAAAGAGTACACATGGCTACAAGAGTACATGATGTTTTTGAAAAATCATAATCTGTTTATATAACAAATCATGAGACAGTTATGCTGTTGAAACATAAAACAGTGTTTTTTTTGTTTGTTTCTTTTACTAAGACAACACTTTCAGTTTATTTGGGGAAAGCAAATACATTGTTTTCATACTATAAAAAAGGTTGAGTTTCCGGGGAATGATTCTTTTCATTGAGGTGTCCATCTTTTAGATGTGAAATTGTCCTAAGTAGCTATCAAAATATTCATCTGGGTACAAATAATTTAGTAACTATATAGACTCTCTGTTACGAAAAAGGAGGGCATCTGCCAGTGAAGAGGACAGAAGCTTTGGGAAGCCACCCAGGAAGTCCAGCATCAAAGTCATATAACATGATGCTCAAACAGTGGGTCTAGGGACAGAGTACAGGGGAACAACTGGTTACAAACAAAATCACTGAAAACAATGCCTAAATCCACCAGCCTGTTCAGTCAAAATGGCCAACCCAGTAGCCCAGATAAATATTTTAGCAAATTAAATGATTCAGAGGTGGCATGCCCTTCGTCAAAGTAGAATCAATGAGAGGTCCAATCCAGGTCCAAAGACTGCTTGAGAAAGCATTACTTCATGGACCATTCCAATATGTCAGATTAGCATGCCAAGAATCCCACCTGATACTCTATTAGCAGATTTCAGTGTGGGAATAGCAAGTTTAACATTTTTTTGTCTCACAACTCTGACTATACAAAGGGACTTCTACATCTTTCTGGATGTGTTTAATAAAGGTTGGTTTGTAATAACTTTTGGGGCATGTATACTGGCAAACAGTACTTTATGCGACATCCCTTGTTATTGCTAACTTATAAATATTAAATGTTTCGGGGTGACTTATATTTGGACATGATAGTGGCAGTCAAGGCCACACACTGATATCCTGGAGAGCACAATCCACAGTGACTCTGCCATCTGTGACAGCAATGTTTATTTCCTCAGTGCCAGTGACAAAAGAAAAATGATCGGGGAGTGGGTGTGGATAGGACATCTATTAAATGTAGTGAAGAAATTTCAGAGGCCTAAAGAAACTATCAAAAAGGAAGAATGAAATAGTTTTATATCGTCAAATAAATCCTATTTCTGATAAAACACAAATCAGCTTGAATTTGTGAATAATCAATAGGATTCAAAGTGACTATTTCTTTTAAGATTTTATTTATTTTTAGAGAGCGGAGACAGGAGAGAAATATCAATGTGAAAAACACACAGATTGCTTGCCTCTTGCACAAAGACACTATTTTCAATTGCAATCTCATTCTTAATATTTTCCCAGAATCCTTACTCCTGGGGGGAAAGCAGGGTAAAACATGGCCAAAGGGAGAAACCACCATTTTTCTTTAACAGTTAACTAAACAATATTTTAAAGACCTAATCATTTGAAATCAAATCAAAACTTTGTAAAAATAAGTTCATCCATCTTCGTATTATGTCCTTACTGAAAACTTTATCTTCAATATAAAATCTTAGCAGAAATTTACTGGTACTGATGACTATATACACATGCTTACCTTGTGCTGGTATCTAGTATCAAATGCATGTTTTATCAAAAGATTCTTTAAGACAGAGATAGCTGTATATCTGATCTCATAATTGTCTTGCAGAGCAATGGAGGTTTCTCTCAGAAGTAGACCAACCAAGAAGTGATGCTTGCAATACTCATCTGATAAACTGTATTCAAGATTTGAATCTGCAGTACAATGAAATTTAAAACCCATCCATAAAAATATTCAAAAATTATTTTAATATTAAAATACTATATTTATTATTTAGTAATTATGTGATCATGCTAGCAAGAGCCATTATTTTATTATTAATAAACCTGAACAATTATTTTATCATATAGAATGAGCATGCAAAATTTTACAAGACAGGGGCACTCATAATTAGGGCTAGATGAAAGCCTTAATGATAATTTCAATGGGTAGGATAGTCCCCAGATTCTTTTACCCTGTAGATTTTTTTTAACTCTTAGAACAGAACCTAGAGTGAAAGAATACCATGGCAATACCTTAACACATTTCTTTATTATCTGATGAAATTAGTTACAAGTGCAAATTGAAGTAATTTTATATGACAATACTTAATTTACTCATCTGTTTATACTTGCAAATTAGGAAAAGGAAGAGAAACTAGACAACTGAATCATTCTAACAGTACTATTGGCTGTTCTATGTTCTAGTAAATGCTACATATTGACCTGAATACAATGGGATAAAAGAGAAGTAAGAAAAGCAGCCTCTCCAATTCATCATGATGCAAATACGATTCTTTTATTTCACAAAATCTACACTTCAAACTATGTCTTCCACTCCCTATTATAGCCTCAATCCATTTTCAATCCTAGCTTCTAATATCCTAGTTGGGACTTGCCTTATAACTTTCTCAGCAGGGATTGTGATCAAGCTTAATTTCTACAGTAGGTTTCTACCATATTTCTTCTAGCCTATCGTTTAATTTAGTTAGGCCATAAAGCCAAAGGATACATCTTCTATTTTGTTTTTCGGCCTCTTCAGCACTTAATATAATGCCATGCATTCAGTTAGGAGTTAATAAATGCTGTGAGTAGTCTACTTTAATCCAAAATCCTGATGATCTATCTGCCCACCCCTTCCTTTCTCTGAGTTCCTCATAGCTATTAATAAATATTGGGAGAAGTATGTGAGCTATACATGCTCAAAATCTAGTAAGAGAGTGGCTAAATATTTTCCCTCCATTTTCACTGGCTGTAATTCAATCACTAAAACCACTGCTCAGCAGCTACCCCTAGAAACCAAAACAGCTGATTTTCTTCCTGCCATTGCTCAAGCTCTTTGTGAATCCCCATAATTTCTAGGCACAAGGGCCAGTACTGACTTACCTGGGTGGCCTTATCTGGATAGATTTTGCAATGGTAGTAAGTTTTGCACTTCAGTGATTTAAATAAATCTAATCAGATGAACTCATCCACACCTTCAAAACTGCACCCAAGCAGTCATGACACAAGGTCAGAGAGAAGCAAGGCAAGCCTGGGAGATGACACATACTTAAAGGACAGCTCCCCAGTAGTCCCCATGCTGGCTTGAGCTGGAACTTGTTTTCTGATGATGGTATTTTAAAGTTGATTCCTCTAGCAATCAACACTCAGGCTTATTTTAAAAGCAAACAAACACACCACCTCATTCATTTTCAGGGGACATTAACTAAAGCGTCCTTTTGGCTAGGGAGGATTTGAAAAGCAAACAAAGTCCCCGTCCACATTAGACATTCACCAAATCAACTGTTTTTAGAGAAAGCAAACTACTTTAGAGTGAACCGAGTTAAACCTACCTACTGAAGTCAAACGGTCCACCGCAAATGAAAAAAAATCTAATTAATATATGAAAAGAAAAGGGACAAATAAAAAACATAGTAACATAAGAATAGTGCTACACAACAAAGCATTCAATAAAACTAGCAATGGAGATAACTGAAGTTATTTCAAATTTAATACATACATATTACTACTTTATTTTCCATCTTTATACATTTCTTTTGATGCTTCTTTCAGCAGAAGTACATTCATATGGTTTTCTTAATTCAGACTCATAAGAGTCCAAACACTACTACAGAGAGCAATTTTACTAATATCTAACGTCTGCGTTTAAGTAATAATCTACGTAGCACACCAGATTTCTTCATGTTACGAATGCTACCACAGTAACACTATTAAGAAAATGAAGAATACCATTAACAAATCTACCTTCAGGTAGTAACAATTCTGAGGTTACCTTTAAATTGACTGGTTTAACTAGAAAACACAATATTATACTGCACTAAGGCTAGCAAAAAAGGAAAACAATTCCAAATGATGGAAAAGACAAATACCTACCTTGAACTCGCTGAAGTTTAGGCTTTGCAAATGCCATTGGCAAATTCAGGGGAATGTAATGTTCGTGATTACAAACTGTTTGCAGAAATTCAAATTTGTACTCAGCTAGAACCTTAATGAAAGGAAATTGTACATGAATTTATATTCAGTAGGCATTTACTATTTTAATAATTGCATACAGAACGTTAACTTTCAGAACAGAAGTGTTCAGTATTTTAAGCACACTTGGAGAGGTGAGCTATGCAGGAAAGAGTTAAACATAACAGGCCCAAGACTAGGACCCTTAAGACTGGTTGGTTGTTGGCTAGCATTTGGGAAATTGGATTTAGAAACATTCCCTACATGATAAGGGTGTACCTTTAGTGCCAGCCCGTTCAAACTGTCTGTAGAAACAATGTGATTTATGGTGAACACCTGCTTTCCTTTTCTTTCCAAGACTCTGGCATTTTGACCAGCCTCCAAGACATGAACTGTCCCCAGCAACAACCCTAAACCCCGAATGGGCTTCACTGAAGAGAAATATTGCACATGTGTGGCTGCATTTGCACTGCTAGAGAGAAGGTGCACTGTGTGACTCTTCACAGCAGGAAGGGCGTGCTCAGGAAGCTTGCACACAGATTGCCGAGGGTTCCGCTCGATATCTTTTCCCCTTACTGATCCAGCTGAGCAGCCTTGCTGTGTCACAATAATGAGTTTTTGCCATGAGCACGACTCTGTGTTGAGTCGTATGAGTCTGTCAAGCCACCAAACACGTGGGTGGTCTTGGGGGACTCCCAGAATACTAGCAATAGTCCCTTCTTTCAAGTATAGCTACACTCCAAGTACCCAAATGAAAACAGCAGTTCCAAATCCTCCAGTGGATAATAAATATCACCCTTGGTCTCACACTCTATAATGTCTGACATGTACTACAGTTAGGTCCTTGTACCTTACCTTAGGATCTTTGGGGCTGAATCCAGACATATAGTCATTTATCAAATTGAAAACAAATCCTCTATCCATTAAGGACAAGCAGCGCTGTAGAAACCAAATCAAAATGAATAGTCAGTGGTATATGGCTAAGTCTGTCAAGTATAAGTTTTTAAAATTAGCAAAGGGCTGAATGTAATTTTAGGGCTGTATAAATGTAACTACTCCTTAACTATTAAGGGTTTGAAATTACACATTCAGCCCTTTGAAGGCAACTGCGAGGCTGATGTGGCCCCCAGTGAAAATGACTTTGACACCCCTGACCTAGAATATTCCTGTGAAATAGAAGGAACTCAATATTGATTAACCAGCTGTCTGCATCTCACTTTTCAACTGTCCTTTCAACTTCTCCTGCCACTACCCTAGGTTATACCCTCATCACCTCTTAATTTCTTGAGGTAGGCTTATGTTTACTCATTCAACCAACAAAAGATTTTTGAGGATCTACTGTGTTTGAGACGATGTATTACATTCTAGAGAAATACAAAGATGATTAAGACATGGTCTTTACCCTTGTCTAATAATAAAGAAAAATCATTAAAATACACAGCACAATAAGGGTAAAATTGGAAGGGGTGACAGACATTGCGTGGGGAGGTTAGGGAAGAGCTGAGTTTCTAAAAGATGAATGGACTCTGCGAGGCAGACAAGGGAGAGGGATTAATCTTCTAATTGGTAGTCTTGACTCTGGTCTTTTCCTTATTTCTTCTGTCATACCAGCAATAAAACTATCCTAAAAAAAATCTTTGGTGTTCCCCATTGCATACAAATCAAAATCTAATTTTCTTAGCCTGATATTTAAATAAGGCTTTCCATCATCAGGCGCCAATGGCCTTTCCAGCTCTAAGTCCACGTGTCTCTGCACAATGACTTCTTGTTCATCCCTAAACAGTTTCAGAATGTGGACGTCACATCTTTGCTTATGGACCCTTCTACCTGCGACACCTTCAACTCCTGTCTTGGGGAACTATTCTTCTAGTCTCTGTTCATACTCCCTGGTTATAATCCCCTTTTTCTTGTTTTCCTTTTGTATTGTGTATACTTTCAGCACAACAGTTATCACACTTTAACTTGTATGTGCATTTCAATGTGATTGCCTCTTGCATCTTTGGGCCCTCACGTAGGAGGTGGAAAAATGTCTGTTAACTTGAATTTAAGCAAATACTGCTATTAGATCAACTATGTTCTAGTTCCTTTACACGATAAACTTCAAGTTTAAACTCCATGGAAGAAAGTGCGATTTTACCTTTCAGATAGTCTCATCCTTAGTTCCGCTTTAAAAAGATGTGTGGATATTTGGTTTTTAATACACATCAAATGCTATGTAATAGTGTTAAAACTTTATTTTAACTCTGGCAAAGAAAGATCTTATATCAGAAAACCACGTTAGAGAGCTGATACCTGGCTGTGGATTTTTAATAAAATGAGGGTAATGTTAGACATCTAAATTGCTTTAATGGATTATTGACAGTCAACTTCTTAAGGTAAGATTGATACATGAAGAGCTGGGACAAGACGGGGAGTGGAAAGAAGCAAATAAAACTAAGTGCATTACAAACCTATGCCCCTTCGGTGCAACGAATCAAATGGTGTTGTTACGCACCTTATAGCACTGCATTCTAGCATTGCCCCTTACATACTGAGAACAATGAAGTACAATGATCAGTGTGCTGTCTTCCTTAACTACAAAAGTTTCTGATACCACTCAAACAAAATAATCTCACTGACCAAAATGAACAATTTGTATCTACATGTTTTAGCAACATGTTGACAGTGGTTATGTGACCATACAAGTTGCTTTAATGCAAGAGATGCAGCTTCAAAACACAAGCAAGGGTCAGAGAAATGATGCCAATGCATAAAGAGAATAAAGGGTATGCTAAGGAGTGGTGAGGATTTTGGCAACCTACCTAAAGGCACTCAAATTAATATATTTGAAAAACCACCATGTGAAACAAGCAAAACATGCCTCTGAATAAGCCACCTGTGTGGTACTGCTGATTTAATTAATTGGACATTTTAATGGGAGGGGAAAAAATCAAACTTTGGCTCTTTAACTAAATTGATAAATCAATTTACTTACAAGTTACTCCAGCAGCCTTATAAAGACCTAGCTGAATCTCTAGAAATTAGGTAACTTTTTCCTTTGGCATTAGATGATATTGGTGGAGAATAGTTTCTTACCATGTTTTGGTTGCCTTTAACTCACCTTCAGGAAGCTAGCCAAACTATAATTGACATTTCTAGACTCATCAGGAATCTCCGCATAACGAATAGTCACATGGGGAATTATTGCAAGAAGCAAAGAATGTAAGACATGGTGATATGTCTCAGGAAATCTCTGGCCTCTGGGAAGCTTAAATTAAACAGGCATAGAGAAAAGTCAGAATTCAAAAAGGTCTAAATCGATTGTCATTGTATTTTCATAACTTAAAAGTGATATATTTCACATCATTACGGGAACTATCTGGACACCTTATAATACACAGTAGGTAATTGGCTGAAATCATCAACAAGAGTGAGCCTTTTGCTCTGGCTGGGTAGCTCAATTGGTTGGAATGTCATCCCATACCCCAAAGGCTGTGGGTTCGATCCCTGGTCAGGGCACATAGTTAGGTTGTGCATTCGATCCTTCATTGGGGCACGTGTGGAATGTAACCAAGCGCTTGCTCACTCCCTCTCTCTCCCTAGACCCCGTCCCCTCTTTCTCTCTCTCTCTAAAAGCGATAAACATATCCTCAGTTAAGAATTAAAAAAAGAGTAAGACATTCATTCTGACATAACTTTAGAATCATGTTTCTCAGATGCAGACAAATTCCAGCTTTTAATTCCAATTTTCCCTGACACACAAAACATAGATGCATCATCCGTGCATCTCCATTTCAGCAAACCCTTTCTCTGAAAATCATAACTATAATAACACATATGAAAATATGTTTTATTTTATAAGTCTTGGCTTTAAAATTCTATCACTAAGAAAATTACTTTGTACCTTAAAAATAGTTTGAAAACACAACTAAATGTCTATACTACATTCTAAAAATACATCTATTATATAAAGTATTTTCAACCTTGTACATGCCTTAGACCTTTTTAAAAGTAAGTGTATACTGTTCTTCCAAATGAATATTTTCAACACAGACATTTTTAAACCAAAGACAAATACATAGAAAGTGTCAAAGATAATGCAGTTTACATGGCAAATACCTAATAGGAAAGAATCTAGGTGGAAGAGTCTGTCAAGATTAGACTTCAAAAAATATGAACTGTCAATGTCAGAGCTCAGATTTATGCAATATATTTTAAATTTATTTTATTTTTCAATCACAGCTTACATTCAATATTCTTCTGTATCAGTTTCATGTGTACGGCATAGTACTTAGATAATCATATACTTTATAAAGTATTCCCAATACCCACCTGACACCATACATAGTTATCACAATAATACTGACTGTATTCCCTATGCTGTACTTTACATCCTTGTTACTATTTTGTAACTACCAACTAATACTTCTTAATCCCTTCACCTTTTCCCACCCCGTCTCCTAACTACCCCTCCCCTCTGGCAACTATCTGTCTGTTCTCTGTGTCTCTGACTCTGTTTCTATTTTATTTGTTCGTTTATATTGTTACTTATATTCCACATATTAAGTGAAATCATACACCATTTGTCTTTCTCAGACTAGCTTATTTCTCTTACAATAATACTCCCCAGGTCCATCCATACTGTTGCAAAGGGTAAGATTTCCTTCTTTTTATGGCCGTGTATTCCATTGTGTAAATGAACCATAGCTATTTTACCCACTCATCTACTGATGGCCATTTAGACTGTTCCCAGATCTTGGCAACTGTGAATAACACTACAATGAACATGGGGGTGTGTATATTCTTTCAAATTAGTGTTTTGCGTTTCTTCAGATATATCCCCAGAAGTGGAATCACTGGGTCATAATTATAAGGCAGTTCCATTTTTAATTTTTTGAGAAACTTCCATACTGTTTTCCTTAGTGGCTACACATTTTTTAAAGCAAAATTGAAAAAATGACAGGCTAAGAGCCCTTACATATACAAGAGGATTTGCATGGCATGGCTACCTGTGAATACAATTAGCCTTCTTCATCTATGTTAAGTATTATTACCCTTGAGCCTACTTACCTTAATTTTATTCTCTTCCAACAAGTATGTGGCCATTGACTTTGCAATAATTTCAAAGAAAAACCATGAGTACTAAAAAACAAATAAATAAAATCAATCTTTAATAGTTATTCAAATCTTTGAAACTTAGCACAGTTTAACAAATTCGTGTGTATCTTATCTCTAACTTGAATAACATTTTACAGTGATCCTAATTCACAATCGAAGTTGCACAGAATAACTTCAACTGGTGTTGACAGAAAGGTAAGGCTGTACCTCAGAGCCTGCTGTGACATACAAAGGGCCTTTGGTAAGAATGTTTGCCTAGTGGGAAGGGATGTTTTAGCATTCACTTTTTTTTTGAATTTCCTACACATGATAATAAGAGCAAACAAACTCATAATTCATTTTATTCTTGCTTTTAAATTGTCTATAGACAATAAATGTCATGACTGCCTGTACCCAGTCGGGGACCCAACCCTGCCCTTGGTACAACACTGGGGCTGCTCATGTAGCATGGATGGTGTCCTACATACTGTAATTTAAAGGTACAGGGAAGCCTCAAGAAGACATACCCTCAGACACCTGAAACTGAAATTCTACCATTAACAATAGAAATTGTAAAAATAATGATGACAATAAGAGCCTCCATTTGAGTGCCTAGTATATGTCAGAAACAATGTCTTAAATGCTTCACTTATATTTTAGAAATGAGGGACTGATGCTGAGCGATGCTAAATAATAGCCTCAGGTCACAGAACTATTAAGTGGTGAATGACTATACGACAGGATTCTAACTCAGGTCTACCCAATCCAAAATTCTTTCTATTACACATTCGACTGAGGTCAGGGGGTGGGTGGGGAGGGTGAAGAGAATGACCTTCTGGAGAACTTGAGGGAAAAGGATGCATGGGCAAAGAGATGAGGACAGTGAGGGTCTCAGGAGTTAATGATGAAAGACTACAACTGAAACTGGAGGAAAGCAAACAAGTACATCTCTGGCTGTTTTTTTCCTCTGTTGTGTTCTGTTTCCTTACCTTTAGCAGTTTGTTTATTGCTAGAAAGTCTGCGGACTGTTTCAATATTGCTATCATTGTAGTAGCCAGAGTTTCGTGTATTAGGTGGGCCTGAGGAGCACTTGGTTTTTCAGGCCGGAAGTTATACTACAGATAAAGAAAATTAACTGTAAGACAAAATTCTCACACCAAATCAACTATTCGGAAATCAAGTTTACTCCACAAACCTTTATGAAGGATCTTAAATAATTATCCAAGCCTTCTTCATGACACTTTGATACGATATGTAAAAGAACCCTGAAACAACATTCACAAAGTCAGCATGTCTGGCTACAATTAATTACCACACTTTTCATTGTTAAATAAGACCACCGTATCTAACCCTAGAAATACCTATGACTGCCTGAATAATTAAAGCTGAGATGATTGCATAAGATATAATGGTAGTTTGGGTCTGACAAAAATTTCCATATCTAATTATGCTCAGAGCCTTGGAAAATATAATTCTTGGTTCAAAAGAAGGAAATTATATTTTGGCAACCCAGAAGGTTCATCTCCTTCAGAAATCTCTGTATACATTTGAGTTATAGCTACTATGTAATAAAAGACATTGAGTAAGGTAAACACTGAAATCCATTCTAGTGAGAAGGAAATACAAAAATTAAACATGCAGCATGTCAACAGATGTGGGGGGGGAGAGACAGGACATGTAAAATGACATGAACTAAAATTGGAAATAAGTATAAAAATCAGAAAGTTTTAAAGTTACGAGATTAGCAGTGTGGTTCTCAAAGTTTAGCATGCATCAGAATCAACTGGAGGGCAGACCGCTCCGCCCTTTTCTCAGTTTCTGATTTTTCTAGGTCTGGAGTCAAGTTCAATGATTAGCATTTTAAATAAGGTCTCAGGTGATACAGACACTGCTGGTCTGGATGCCACATTTGGAGAACCCCTGGACTAGAGTAATGCCTCTTAAATTTCCAACCAGACTATCCCCAACAGCAAGCAGAGAAGAGCAAGCAGTATGCAGGTGTGTGTAGCTTGAGTCCTGACAGTGGCAACAGCAGAAACAGCAAGGCCAGAAACACGAGCACTGAGCTCATGATGTTTTTTTAAAGGCTCCTGTTTTAATTGCAAAATTCAGATGCATTTTGTGTTCTTTTCTACAATATATCCATATTTGTTTCATAAAAAAAACAACACTCCTTATACTTTCAAAAAATCGATGACTTAGGGCAACTCTGTCCAATATATGAGAGTCACTAGCCACAAGTGGCTATATAATTTAAATCGAATACAATTGAAAATTCAGTTTGTCAGTAACACTAGCCACATAGTGCTCAAGTGCTCATAGCTAAATGTGGCTAATGGCTACCATATTGGATAGCAAAAGTGTAGTAGTACAGTTCCATGATTGGAGAAAGTTCTGCTGGACAACACTGGTCAAGGGCAATGGTTCTCAAACTCTGTTGCGTTATGGAATCTCCTGGGAAACTTAAAAAAAATACTAAAACTGAATTCTACCACCAGAGATTCTGTCTTAATTGGTATGAAGTGTAATCTGGCGGAGGACTTTTTAAAAGCTTCCCCGGTGATGCTAACATGCAAGCAAAGTGTTAGAACCCCTGATCAAGGAAAACATGTTAAGTTTATCCTATGGCTTATGGTACATCTATCCCCAGGGATACAAGTGCCCTATTCTGAATGAAAGTAAAGAAAACTGATATGAAATTTCTGATTTTTGGGTTCTCATTTGGAATAACCAATTTATATTTAAAATGAACACAAAAGGAAACATAACTGGTTTCTTGGTATCACAACACCGAAACTCACATGGTGCAGTTGATAGGAACGTCATCTTCATGGGTCATATTTGTGAGAACTCGGAAGAGTTGCATAAGAATTACAGGTAGAAACTGTATCATGACTTGGATCTCCATGGCATGCAAACACTAAAATAAGTCATTATTAGTTATGAGAACAAACACAAATATGATATAACTTGCAAATGCGAAACAATGAAAAATTAAGCGATGAGAAATATATTCACTAGAACATAAGCTTATTCTAATGTGAGCTTCATGGAATAGGGGACTTTTGTTCATTATTTTATCCGTATCTCTACTTTGGCATTCATATCTTGTTT
Organism: Carollia perspicillata; assembly: GCA_004027735.1. NCBI lineage: Eukaryota > Metazoa > Chordata > Mammalia > Chiroptera > Phyllostomidae > Carollia > Carollia perspicillata. The sequence goes on from PVKM010000021.1 coordinate 156,272, forward strand.
GTGTATTTAATATTAAATGCTTTACTGAAGATAACAAGTATAGCTGAAATAAACAGGTTTTGGAATAAAAACAACAGACTTGAGGTAAACCAACACTCAATGGAGGAGGGAGGATGTGTTTGGAGGTGCTGCAGATGCCTACCAGCCCCCAGCATTCAGTGTGTTTTACAAGACAATGTGGGCAGTCAGTTAACCTGGTGAGAAGTTAAGTGGCAGTCAATAAAGTATATTTCCATATGTAGTTGGCTTTACATTGGCACCATGTACAAAACTGAGAAAGCTCTGCATTCTAACACCCTCATAACACAATTCTTCAAAGTGCTAGCACTCTGTCTGTAGTGATAGGTTTATTAACATCAAAAAGAAATATGTTCATATACACCCAGAAATGATACATGCAGCAAAATTTGTCAAATTCCTTTCTTCTTCTTTCCCTTCTCTCTACATTCATTCATTCACTCATTCATTTAAACAACCAGCCAACCAAAACATGAAAACAAATCTCACTGAGCACTTCCTACTACAGCTATTCAATGTTCAGTACTATGGGATATACTGAGACAGATGAGCCAAGCCTCTGTGCCCAAGGAACTCAATGCAGTATTTCTCTTTCAGTCTCCCTGACTTTTTCTCCATCTTCTCATCCTAGCTCCCGCCATCCCTTTTCAGGGCACTATCATCTACGTCTGAGTCGCCTCAACTGTGACCTCTTAGGTCTTTGTGCAACTTCTCTTCAGATGCACACGGCGAGATGTTGAAATCAAGGAACTCGTGGTCTATCCTTCAAGTTTTTTCTTCTTTCCCATCCCTCTCTTCTACCTATACTATCATCATTCCTTTTTATGACATTCTAACCTATAACCAAAATAGTCTAATAACTTTCTAGTAGGTCTCTATACAATTTCTCTTTAATCTCAATACACCTAACTCTCATTTCCAAATTAATCTTCCTCAAATACTGATTACTTCAGACCACCTCCTTTCAAGAGTTTTTTGATACCTTCCCACTATCAAGGGCAGTGGGTCTCAATCAGTGGCCACTTTGCACCCCACCCCACCACCACAGGACATCCAGCAATGTTTAGAGACATTTTGGGTTTTCACAACTGGGGGCTGCTACTGACATCTAGTGGTTAGAGGCCAGGGATGCTGCTAAACTTCCTGCAATGCACAGGGCAGCCCATTACAACAACAAATTATCCTGTCCAAAATGTCAATAGTATCAAGGTTGAAAAACTCTGACTTATGATATTAAGTTCAAGCTACTTAAGACCCAACCTACATTTTTAGCCTTAATATTCATCATCACTCTTCACAAGACCAAACTGGTGTCTTCACTGCTCCTTGAATACATGTATCATATGCATTCCTACTTTTGCACGTTTGTTCAGTTTTTAGCCAAATTCTGGCCACCCTCCCAAGTTAAGTTCAAACCCTCACACTTCAGTGAAGCCATTTGTTCACTTATTCAACAAAAACATGCTAAATGAGCTTCCAAATTGCCAAGCACACCTGAAAAACCGTGGTTCCTACCACCAAGCCATTCCTAGTCCATGGGGAGAGAAAGACAATGGACTAAATCACCGCGATACTAATGATAAACAGTGCAATAGTGGTATATACAAAATGCACAAAGGAAGAAGCAACTGAGCCTGCAGGTTGGTAGTGAATGTCTGAGAGGACAAAGTTTAAGGGATAAGCAGGATAATGTGCAAGAGAAAAGAGAGATGGGCATTGCATGACCAGTGTTGCTCCTCTCTCATTTATTCTCAAGCCAGCAGCCAGAGTGTTCTTTATGAAAGGCACATGTGATGCCTTTTTCCCCTCATGGAGAAAAAAACCCACCATGAGCAAAAATCTGTCAAGGGCTTCCCATGCCTACAGGACCCTGTCTATCCTTGTAAGTTCATCTCATTCCATCCTCTCCTCTCGCTGCTCTTGGTGCTCTAGCTACACCGCCTTTTTTCCTTTCCTTCCAACGTGCTTTCACAAGGGATTTACACCTGCTGCAATATTCTGTTATCCTTTTACACAGCGTTATGACCTATGTCTGTCTTCCTCTCATCAGTGTCTTTTCAGCTTAGCACGTCATGCCCTCAGAAAGGCCTTCCCTGACAGCTCTGTCTACAGTGCACTCCTGGCCATGTGAGATCCCATTAATCTGTTCTATTTTCCTTCATAGCATTCACCTCTATCTAACATTATTTACTCATTTATAACCTCTCTACCCCAACTACTTGCAGGTATATTGTCAGAACTGATCTCCATTATAGTCCTAGCACCCAGCACACTATCTGGCCCATAGTAGGTGCTCAGTATTTGGTGAATGGCAAAATAAATCAATAGAATTGGCAACCAAGGGCTAAGATAAAAATGGGAGCCTCTAGTCTCTGCAGTCCCTCAGTTCACTGAACCCTTTGTACTTATATCCCGTATCCTGTGTTTGATATTTAATCACATATTACTCTGGACTATCACATATTACTCTGGACTATCACATATTACTCTGGACTACTCTGGACTATCACATATTACTCTGGACTATCATTTGTACTGCTGACACATATTGTTGTTCAACTTAATCACATATTACTCTGGACTATCATTTGTACTGCTGACACATATTGTTGTTCAACTTATGTAGGTGCTGTCTCTCCAATTAGGGAGTAAGATCCCTATGGACAACCCTAAGCTATTCTTCTTCACAAGCCCCATAGCATCTAGGGAAATAGGAAATTCATAATAAGAACTCAACAAGTAGTTGTTAATTGAATTGATGAAATAACGTCATTTACAGGGACAACAGATAGCAAGGTTTGGTAAGAAGAACCCAAAATTAGCAGTCAAGAGACATGTGTCACAGGCTCAGCTCCACTACTAACCAGCTGAATGACCAAAGCAAGTCACCTCTATTAGGGCTTTAGTTTCCTCATCTGTAAAAAAAAAAAAAAAAATTCTCTAAAATCTCCTTCAGCACTAACATTCCATAGAGGCAGTGGGATATTTCTGTATTCACATGGCCTTTCACTTATTGCCACTAGAGGGAGAGCATAGGTTACAAATGTCCAAAATTTCACACCCTTACAAATATAAGTATTCTTTTTTCAATTTTAGGCATATCAGTATATGAAAATGATGTCCGACTCCATTCCATTCTGTTAAAAACTTTATAAAGCTTCCCCACTGGAGACAAAAAGAATCAAAGATCACAACAGACTAAGCATTCATTCAAACAGAGCAGGAGTTCTAAATATTACCTGAGGAAAGGATTTGAAAGTTAGATGACTACACTTCTTAATGATAATTAAGAATAACAGTCACCATTTGTCAAAAATCTCCCTGTTTCTAGCCTTCCAATAGTCTATTTCTATATGACAGGCAGAATGGTACTTTAAACAGTAAAGTCACAGGATGTCAGTCCTCTGTTCAAAGCCCTGCAAGACTTCTCATCTCACGCAGGGTACAATTCAAACTCCTCATGGTTTATGAGGCCTTATGCGACCAGCTCACCAGCTACCTTTTCAGCATGATATCCTATCACTCTGTGGGCCAGTCACAATGGGATTCCTGCTGTCTCTTGAATGCACCAAGCCAGCTCCTCAGGGTCTTTGCACCTGCTTTTCCCAGCTCTCCCCCCAGAAATCCACATAGCTGGTGACCTCATTTCCTTTAGGTCTCTGTCAAATGTCACTTTACCAGGGAGATCTTGTCTAACACTTTATCTCAAAGAGGGACCTCTTACCACCTTTTATTCCCTTTCACTATGTTTTTGTTTTCTTTATACCAATTATTACTAGCAGATGTGACATATTCATTCATTCATTCATTCATTCATTCATTCATTGTTCATCTCCCTCCACAAGAAAGTGAGCTCCTAGACAATAGAGACATTGTTTTCTTCACTTACATTCCCAATGCTTAGAATATGCCTGGCATGTAGGAAGCACCGAAGAAGCAAGTATGCAATGAAGGATTACTGTATAGCACATACCCCATCTCACTTTGGCTGCCCAACCACCCCTATGAGTTGGCATTACTGTTATCCCTGTGTGACAGATGAAGAAACGAAGGCTTGGAGAAGTGAAGTAACTTGGCCAGGGTCAATCACTGAGCTAGTGAGTCACAGATCTGAGACACGAACTCAGTGTGTGATTCCAGAACCCATCCATGTTATCTTATGTCATGCTACCTCTCTAAAAGAAATTAACATTTTGTTTCCCGAGATTATCATTAAGCAATAACATAGGTCCAAAGAGAAATCCTGTAGAGGCTTCGTTTAAGAATAAAAATTCCTCAAACTAGCTATGGCTGGCGTAGTAAAGGAGCAACTAGAGAAGAAAGTCACTATCAGCTAGTTCTTATGACATAAACTGCAGTCCCAGTATGTTAAAGGAAGTCTTGGGTTCTCAATACATTTGACGACTATGGTGTTTCTTCACTCTCTCCTATGCAACACACAGAAACTAGGCTTCTTTAGTTGATGCTAGTCTCTCATACACAGAAACGGGAACCATTTCACATTTTATTCCAAGCAAAATGATTCTGTTTCATCTGGCCCTTTTCCCCATAGCATTCTCCACCTTTCCTGGGCAGTCAGCAGGAAGAAAAAAGACCTGAAAAATTGATTTCTGGATCTGAAATAAACATTGTCATGAGATTTTCCAAAATATGCCATCAAATTCTGGCTATAACATTTTCTTCCTAATGTAGCAACTCTGCTTCGAAACAGCCACTTGATGGAAAAGTACATAACAGAAAAAGTTCTCTTGAGGCTACACTTCCAAAAGTATTTTAAAAAGTTAGTTTGATTTCCCCCCACATCAAAATGTGGCAGCAGAAAGACATCAAAAGCAAACCTCTCGCAGAAAGCTTCTGTTCATTTACCTTTAAATATTTAATGAGCTCTCCTGGAACTTCTTTCGAGCCTGACTGAATCAGCTGGCAATGATGGAAGAATTTGTGCACATGTAGATCCTGGAAAACAGATGGACACAGCCATATGAAATTTGATTCATTACATTCAAATGCAGGCTCTGTCCTCCCTCCTCTTGCCTCTTGCAAACTTATTTATCTGGGTATTCTAATGCCCCGACTCAGCAGCTGCAGCTACCGACGTGTGTCCATGTCCCATGGGCCTCTTGACCATCCATCACAAAAATCAGCAAGACCAGGTAAACTCAGCATGTACCCAAGCACATTGAGTAGGCCACATTTATGCTCAACTTTATGCTCAACTAATCAATTTCATTTAATTACTTTTTGGACTGGAAGCATGGTCTCTAAAGTTGGGCTGCTTCTATACTATAGAAGTCTGAACTGAGAGGTGAAGCAAAGATAGCAGCAGGGCGTTACCAGAACAGTAGTCACAGGCATTCAGTGCCCAATTCTCCGTGGCAATTTGCTGGCTGGCAAGCAAGTCCAGCTGCCCTCTCTGGAATTTATATACACCGATTTTATGGACAGCATAAACTGTATCAGAAATTGAAAGAATAAAATTTACATTTTGACTTGCTTCCTCCAATTATTACTTGTGAGACATTGGGTAAATCATCTGAACTGACTGAACCTGTTTCTTCACGTATAAAATTATGGCAAGAGCAGGGAGAAGTGGGAAAGACCTTGGAGGCCTCATCAAGGAGCACAGATTTCATCTTCTCCAGCCATGATTTTTCAAACTGCCTAAGGCTTCCCACACATTTGACTGTGATTTCATGGATATTGAGACCAAGTCTCAACTGGAGTAGCTAGCCACTTATGATCCACTGACTTCAGATTTCTGTGTTCAACTCCAGTCTAACCAGGAGAAGAACATCAGATAAATCCCAATAGAACAGCTTCTATAAAACACCTACAAGATACCAGTAACTCCTGAAAACTGACAAAGTCATCGAAAACAAGGAAAGTCTGAGAACCTATCATAGCCAAGAGAAGTCTAAGGAGATGGGACAACTAAACGGAATGTGCTATCCTGGACAGAATCCTGAAACAGCAAAAAAAGAGCCTTAATAGGTAAAACCTAAGGAAATCTGAATAAAGAACAGGTATTAGTTAATAATTATGTATCAGTATTGGTTCCTTATGTGTAACAACTGTGCCATACTGATATAAGATGTTAATATGGGAAACTGGGTATAGGGTATATGGAAAAGCTATACCATCCTCACAAATTTTCTCTAAATCTAAAATTATTCAAAAAATAAAATCTTAAAAAGTGATAGTAATAGCCTTCACACTCCTTTCAAGTTTTATGTGGCACAAAACCATTAATAGGAATAAAAGGATTTCGTAATTTGAGAAGAATGATAAAATTTGAGCCACTATTATTACTAAGAAAGATGTACCCTGATTGGTATGGTTCAGTGAGTTGGGCATCATCCCACAAAGCAAAAGGTCACTGGTTCGATACCCAGTAAGGGCACATGCCTGGGTTGTGGGGTTGGTTCCTGGTTGGGGTGAATACAAAGGCAACCAATTGATGTTTCTCTCACACATCAATGTTTCTTTCTCTATCATTCTCCTTCCCTTCCCCTCTCTCTAAAAATAAATAAATACAATCTTAAAAAGAGAATGATGTTATTACTAATGAGAAAGTCTTTCAGCCCACAATTTCTCTAAGGATGTACAAATCAAATATAGTTTATTTTAATTATGAAATATACTCAAGTATATTTCATATTTCATTTGTCTATATTAATATAGACAAAATTCAGATGTGGTTCAGTGGTTGAGAGTCAGCCTACGAATCAAAGGGTAGCCTATTCAAATCCTAGTCAGGGCACATGCCTGGGTTGCAGGCCAGGTCTCCAGTAACAGGGCACACAAGAAGCAACTACACACTGATGTTTCTCTCCCTCTCTTTTGCCCTCCCTCCTCCCCCTCTAAAAAAGTAAATAAATAAAATATTCAAAAAGAAATAAGAAATAGCTTGGCTGGTGTAGCTCAGTGGATTGAGCACAGGCTGCGAACCAAAGGACTGCTGGTTCAACTCCCAGTCAGGGCACATGCCTGGGCTGCAGGCCAGATCCTGAACGGGGGATGTGTGAGAGGCAACCACACATTGATGTTTCTCTCCCTCTCTTTCTCCTCCCCTTCTCCTCTCTCTAAAAATAAATAAATAAAATCTTTAAAAATAAAAAATAAAATCAATAAGCATGTCCTCAGGAAAGGATAAAAATAAATAAATAAAATACCACTTTAACATTTGATTTGATGGTTACTTAAAAAAAAAGAATTAAGCCCTGGCTGGTGTAGCTCAGTGGATTGAGCGCGGGCCTGCGAGCCAAACGATAGCGGTTCGATTCCCAGTCAGGGCACATGCCTGGGTTGCAGGCCAGTTCCCAGCAGGGGACACACAAGAGGCAACCATACATTGATATTTCTCTCCTTCTCTCCTTCCCTTCCCCTCTAAAAATAAATTAATAAAATCTATAAAAAAATAAGGACTCCTGGTGAAGACGGAGGCTTAGGTAGATACAGTTCACCTCCTTGCACAACCAAAGAAGGACAACAACTAACTTAAAAACAAAAAACAACCTGAACTGCCAGAAAATCAAACTGTACAGAAGCCTGACGACCAAGGAGTTAAAGAAACATTCATTCAGACCAGTATGAGGGGTAGAGACGAGCAGGCAGAGACGGGCAGACAGGTGGAGACGACTCGCAGCAAGGAAGCTGGAGGACCAGGGCAGGCAAGGTGGTAGCTCCCGGACTGGGTGAGGTGGCAGCTGGTGGAGTGGGCAGTCCCACATTTGAGTGCAGATAAAACAAGGAGGAACAATTGGGAAATGAGACAGACCACACAACCCAAGATTCCAGCACAGGGAAATAAAGCCTCAACACTTCTGAATTAAAAAACCTATGGGGGTTGAGGCTACCGGAGAAACTCCTAGCCTCACAGGAGAGATCGTTGGAGAGACCCACAGGGTCCTAGAACATACACAAATCCACACACACTGGAATCAGCACCAGAAGGGCCCAATTTGCTTGTGCGTAGCAGAGGAAGTGACTGAAAGCCAGCTGAGAGCCCAGAAAGCTGCATTCTTCCCTCTCTGAGCCCTCCCCAAAGTACAGCTCCACAACGCAGTGACCTGGGTTGTCCCAACCTGGGGAATATCTAAAGCCCCACCCCTCACTACATAACAGGTGTGCCAAGACAAAAAAAAAATTGTCCAAATGAAACAAAACAGCAAAGCTCCAAAAAAAATACAACTAAGCGATGAAAAGATAGCCAACCTATCAGATGCACAGTTCAAAACACTGGTTATCAGGATGTTCACAGAAATAGTTGAGTATGGTCACAAAATAGAGGAAAGAGTGAAGGCTATGAAAAGTGAAATAAAGGAAAATGCACAAGGAACCAACAGTGATGGGAAGGAAACTGGGACTCAAATCTATGGTATGGACCAGAAGGAAGAAATAAACATTCAACCAAAACAGAAAGATGAAATAAAAATTCAAAAATGTGAGGAGAGGCAACTCCGGGACAACTTTAAACTTTCCAACATCCAAATCATAAGGTTGCCAAAAGGAGAAGAGGAGGAGCAAGAATTGAATACCTATTTTAAAACATAATGAAGAAGAACTTGCTCAATCTGGCAAAGGAAATAGACTTCCAGACAGTCCAGGAAGCCCAGAGAGTCCCAAAGAAGTTGGACCTAAGGAAGCACACACCAAGGTACATCACAATTACATTAGCCAAGATTAAAGACAAGGAGAGAATCTTAAAAACAGCAAGAAAAAAGAAGAGAGTTACCTATAAAGGAGTTCCATAAGACTATCAGCTGATTTCTGCAAAGAAACCTTGCAGGCAAGAAGGGGCTGGAAAGAAGTATTGCAAGTCATGAAAGGCAAGGATCTACATCCAAGATGACTCTATCCAGCAAAGCTATCATTTAGAATGGAAGGGCAGATAAAGTGCTTCCCAGATAAGGGCAAGTTAACGGAATTCATCATCACCAAGCCCTTATTATACAAACTATTAAAGGGACCTAGCTAAGAAAAAGAAGATGATCACAAACTATGAACAGTAAAATGACAACAAACTTGCAACTATCAACAACCGAACCTAAAAAATTAAAAACTAAGCAAACAACTAGAACAGGAACAGAATCACAGAAACAGAGATCATAAGGAGGGTTATCAATGGGGAGGGGAAGCAGGGATAATGGGGGAAAAGGTGGAGGGAACAAGAAGCATAAATGGTAGGTACAAAATAGACAGGGGGAGGTTAAGAACAGTGTAGGAAATGGAGAAGCCAAAGAACTTATATGTACGATCCATGTACATGAACTAAGGTTGGAGGGAAGGTGCAAGGTAAAGGGGAATAAAGGAGGGGAGATGGGAAAACTATAATAGAATAATCAATAAAATATATTTTTTAAAAAGAAATAAAATTGATGAAATTCAGATAATGCAACTTACTTGAGTGTAAATGGTAGACTCTAAGTGGCTTTTAATCTTCAACAATGGCTTTGCACCATCTACCCACTTAATATCCACATTAGACTGCTGTGAACAGAAAATACACATGAGTTTCTGTAATAAGGAAATGGATAGATGAGCAACATACCATACTTTTATGAATTTCAACATTTTTTTTCAGAAAGAAATGTGTTAGTTTCACAGAAGGGGAGTTACTGGGGGAAATAACCTGTCTTTAGAATAACTGATCCTGGATCATTCGGAATTTCCAATCCTTTGCAATGTGCTAGTTTTATAAATTACAATGTGGATGAATTACAAAACAAATGAATTTTTTAAAATGAAGCACAAAATCCAAATCCCAGTTTTTAAGATTGTTATTAGAATCAACAGACATAGGTTACTCTGTCAGACTATTATAAATGTTTCTAATCATTCACTTTCCATACGTATCTTTGTTGTGAACCAGAAGCAGTCCTCAGACTACACTTTGAGTTGCTATCACCTAGACTAACTATCAAATAGGCCAACAGAATTCTAATTTTTCAACATTTCATCAGATTACTTCAACAAATGCAGATATTTTCCTACCCTTCTTGATTCGGCATCGTTCAGGTTCAGGTAGCCTGGGGGAAGATTGGCTGAAACCGGCAGCTGCTGCTCAAATGTGATGATTCTACCATCCTTCAGCAAAGGTACCCAGGCAAATCCAACTGTCAAGACAATGATCAACCATGAGAAGTGAAATTGCGAATGCGATTAGCTCTACATGGATGTCTGACTGCTGGGGAGAGCAAGACAAGATGGTGATGTTTCCAGGGCTCTGCATGCAGGATTCCAGATGTTAGGCAACTGAATACTGGGGAAGGAACAAAGAGTTAGGGTTGCTTCCTAACCCCAGCAGGACCACTAACAAGTTATTTACTTATTTCCTTGGCTATAAAAATGGGAACAAAAACGCAGTCTTTCCATCTAATCGAGAAGAGATCAAAGTGAGATATTGTATGAAAACACTTTAAAACATGAAAAGTACATCAATATCATTGTCTTGACACTTTGGGAATAATTTGGGGTAGACTTATTTTTTTCAAAGGTTCAGATTTCTCTCATCTATCCTTAGTAAGAATGCCGTCCCATATCTGAGCCTATCTCAGACAGCAATCACCAGGGTCTAAAATTTCTTATATCAACCCTAGGGTAAGGGACTATGAAAGATGCAGGTTACAAGTCAAGGATGCATTCCATATTTACACAACACAGTATTTGGTTGGGCAGCTTTCCTGGTTACAGAAGGGGGGATAGTAGGAGAATGCAGTCGGGGCACAGTGTTTACAACTGGAATGCACTGACAGATTTCCCCCAGCCTCTACATTTCTTAATAGTTCTACCCAAGAGTGTCCTGGCTTTGTACTAGAAACCTCATCATGTTCTAGCTTTCAAAACCGAGAACCGTCAGTGTCAGTATTTCCATTATAGAGATTACTCTGGGCCTCAAGTGTTTATAACTCAGCTGTAAACAGCTTGCTCTGGATGGAGTTTTGGCATAGGAGACGGGGTGCTGCCTGGAGAGCACTTTTTAAAGCCACTGCTTTCTGACTCTTTAAAATTCTCTGCATGCATGTGTGTGTGTGTTTATACTGTGAACACAGAAGTCAACACAAATCTGGTTAGACTGTTTTCATTCACGTGTTTAATTTGGCAAATGCTTTAATTCTTAAAACAAGACTAGCATGATGATTTCTCTAAGTAGATGAAATGCTTTTCTCAGACTCTGAGACACATCTGAAGGGCATCTTTACTAGTACAACTTCAGAAATGGTTTACCCAGAGCTCTTCTGGTATTAAGAGGCATAGAAAAGGAACATGAACAAAAGAACCATTCAAAAGGACTCTGTCAAAGTAATTAAAGTGAAAATCAGACAAATGACAAGAGGTTTCTAGCCTGGAAAATACCAAAATATATTTCTTATTCTCAGGCAATATTTTTTTCTCATAGAAATTTTTATTGCAATATAACTCAGATACTATACACTTTATCTGTTCCAAATACAATTCAATGGTTTTTATGCTATTCACAAAGTTGTGCATCCATTGCCACTAATTCCAGAATTTATTCATCACCCCAAAGGAGATTCTTTATCTGTTAGAAGTAACTCCCTATTTCCCTTCCCCTTCCCCTACCCTAATAAGCACTAATTTACTTTTTGTCTTTATGGAATTGCTTAGGAAACATTTTTGCACTGTGAATTCATCACAGCATGGCCAAGTGTGTCTCTCAGTCAAAATTCATACAGAGCACTTGGAAGCTATACAGGTACAATGTCAAGCACTCGCCATCTGGCTCTGAGGTGTGAATCCACTCAAAAGGATGGACAGTTAAAAACAATGAGTGGCACATAAAATAACAGTCTCATGCTCCAGTGAACATCTTGCCCATTTCTGTCTAGGATTTGAATAATGAAATAGTAATTTGTCTTTCAGGAGGTACAATGTCACGGGTTCACATTGTTCTGCCAGATTCCTTCTCAGCCCCAGAGGTTTCTGCCCTGAACAAACTGCAATTTCTATGGGAACACAGAATAGGACCATATATCCACAAAGGAACCTTCCTAATATTCAGTCCTGCTGCCTGCTGGACATCTCTCAGGTGTCAAAATCAGCACTGGTCCAAAACTTATCACTCCCACCTACAATTCTGTTCCTTGTCAACACAACACACCCTTGAACAATATGGGGTTTAGGGTAACCCACCCCGACACAGCTGAAAACCTGCACATAGCTTAAATTAGCCCTCGCCACACACGATTCCTGGCCACCAGTCGACCTTTGAACAACGCAGTTTTGAACCGTGCTGGGTCAACTGAAAAAACCCCAAAGTGCACCCACACAGTGCAAATCCATGTTGCCCAAGGGTCAGCTGTGCCTTCTTTCCAGCTTCTGAAACTTCAGTGCTAACTCCTGAGTCGCCACTATAGTAGCCACTCATTTGCTAGGTCTGATATATTCCTGTTCTGCAATTCTCATTTTCTCCATTCCCCTGCTACTGCCACAGTGTGCCCCCTTTCCTCCCTGGGCTTTTGAAATGCCCCCTAACTGGCAGTCCTTCCTTCTTTACTCATACTCCAACTCACCTCATGCGTCATATTGCTGTCTGATTGGATTTACAGCCCTTACTGGTGTTCATAATGCTTTAATATTTCCATAGTTGTGACAGAATGAAACCACATCCACAGCCCGACATCCTATGATTCCCTTCCCAGAACTCTGTGCTTTGGTTGTATTAATACACTTATCATTCCCTGTCCATTTCCCTGAATACTGTACCTCTGTACAAGCTGTGGCTTTATTCTGGATCCTTCTACCTTCTTGCCATCACTGCATTCTCAAACTCTACCCTACCCTAAGGCCTCACCCAAACACCATCTCCTCCTGGAAACCTCCCCTGATTCTCAGACACATTTCCCTCCTGCCAGCTGAAGTTAATAACTCTCTCTTCTCTGAGATCACACAGCACCACTTTCCTGGTACCTACTACTTTCCATCTTGTATCATAGTTGCCTACATAGGTCTCAAGTCCCCTACTTGATCATATGCTTGCTGAAGATGAGATCTACCTTTGACTCTCCACTATATTCTCCATAGTACCTACAACATCTTGCATATGATACTCCAGACATTTGTTGAATGAACAACTAAATGAATGAATTTAAGACTGATTCAGGATCCGAATCCTAGGACATGCTGCCATTCCTATCCATAGTGGGTGTAACACAGGCCATGTTCACAGGGACTTCTACGTTTTCCCAAGGATGCTTCCCATTGGTTTATCTAAACCACTGGTGGCAAACACAAGGCCCACGGACTGAATCCTTGTTTTATCCGGCCCGGCACCTTGTTTCTACCCGGTGGCAGCACTAAGCTCTCACTGAACTGTTAAGGAGTAGTTACGTCTACACAGTCTTAAAATTACATTCAGCTATTTGAGGGCAACCGTGAGGATGATATGGCCCCCAGTGAAAATGAGTTTGACACCCCTGATCTTGCAGAATGGGACTAGGACAGGGGCTTCATTACTCAAGGGTATTCAAATTCATTTACTCTGTTCTCTTATTAGAACCAGGCAGCCCCCAATCTCCGTTGGGGTCAAAAATATCCCTAGCTCTAGACTTACTTCCCTTTTCCTCAGTGAGCAGCACTGGAAAATTCTGGTTGCTGGGCTATTCTACATAAAAGAAATAATATAAATATTGCATCACAGTATGTGGGTTTTTTTTTCTGAGAAGGGCAATATTGCTTATGTTGCTTACAGTAGTCCAAGCACACTGGTAAGCATTTGTACGTTTGGTGGAAATGAATATAGAGTGGAGATATGATTCACATTTTATGAACTTTTTAACTCAGAAATAGGACTTTCTGATGAGAGAAAGAAGTGCTCTGTAGCTTGATACAAAGGGTTCTATTCTGGGCAATTCCATCACAAATAGCCTGAGAGAGACATTGAAAGCACACACGTACCTGGAGTTTCAACTGTGTCCTGCTTTTTGGTTGTTCCTTTTGTGTTAATTTCACAACTTACATGACAAAAAGTGAAAAGCAAATGATGTTTTTGATGCAGGTGAATGGGAAGCTCGATTTTAACCTGAAATGAGAAATTACACATAGAATATTGTTCTGTTTTAATTATCAAGCTGAACTGTCAGTCCCTGTGTTTCACTGTACTTTTCCAATGACAGACTTTTCTAAATGACAGACCAAGTGGTCAATGAGATACCACTTAAATGCATTCCAAATAATTTTTTGGTCAGTTTCAGTTTGACGATATTCTCTTGGGTGGTGGGGCAGATTTATTTCTTTTGAGGAAAAGTCCAGTGGATTCTCCTGGATTCAACTTTGCAACAGAATTTTCTAAAACCCTGGAACAAAACCACACCCTCACAGCCCAGAGATGCTCTGTCACTTAGTTTGAGTCAGTGAACACAATCCATCTAAAGGAGGCACTGAATTTGAAAGGCGACTTTTTCCCTGAGCTGTTACCCTCCTTTGCATGAAAAAAAAAATTAAGCTTTGCACATAAAAATGTGCAAAAAGTCACTATGGCATTATGGTGTTTGTTCACAAATTACAGTTCATATAAATTTCTTTAGAAGAAAATTACAACTTTACTCATGAATGAAAAAATAAAAATGATCATGCTGACTCATAAATTTAATCCTAAAAATTAATCATTTAATACAAGCATCTCAAGTAACTGTCCAATCAGAACTCACGTGAATGTTTGTAATGCCTCTTGGGAGTATGTGAGAGAAATCAGAAATTTAACTGATTTAACACACATGCATGCACCTACACAGAAATGCATGCTCACCCGCTCGCTATCTCCCCCACCAGCCCCGGCCTTTCTCCTGTTCAATATGTAGTGAATGGCTGTAAAGCCAATTTATTTCTGGCATCCTAAAGATAATATAGATTATTTACTGTAGCATCAAGTTTTCTGTAGTGACTGGCATTAGCTACAGAGGGGGACATACTGAACAGCTCAGTGAGGAGCATCTGGCCTAATTATCATTCACATAAGGCAAGCTTTCTGGTGTTACAACTAATTTCTGTTGCAGGTATATTTCAGCACAGAATGTGTGTATTTGCAGCATCCAGATCATCTGGTTATCTAATGCTCTGCTGTACATAAATGTGAGCATACCCCCTCCCCGGGTTACAAAAATGCAAGGCCACCATTCTCTTCCCCATTCCCTATGAGACTAGGGGCACTGGATAGAGAAAGGGATGAGTGAGGTCTACAGCTGGGGTAGAAGGCCTCCACAGGACAGCAAGTAATCTTGCTGTCCTGTCCATCATGACAGCAGAGGGTGGGGGAATGGTTTTCAGACAAAGCCAGGAATGGACACATGAAGCCTGAGGAGCACAAACGGTAGAGGTTCTGGCCTGCAATTTACATCCAGGTACCATGGAGACAAGTGGGAATGAAAAGCAGTCTGCAGATTTGGATAAGCCATATATATATACGGACTAGAAGAGGCTGTGACAAAGACACTAAGAGAGACACCGGAAGTACTCACAGATGTAGAGACAGAAGTGAGAAGGAGAGAGAGTTAGAGACAGGGCCTGAGGTAGGGAGCGCAGTGACAGGGAGACAAAGCCACTCAACACTGCACAGAGGCATTGAACACAGCCAGTGGGATCTGGTGGCCCAGCCGTACTGCTGTCTCTGGCAGCATTTCATTTACAGGAACGCTGCACCCTCCCATGCACAACTACAGTAGGAAAGAGCTAGAAGGGCCGTCAGAAAACCTCTTCTGAATTTCTTATTTAAAGGGAAGGAAATGAAGACTCAGAAAGGGGAAATGACTTGCTCCAAGTCACAGAGCCGGTTGTTGTCAAAACTAGGGCTTTGTTTCCCACATTGCTACGTCATGCCAGAACCCTTCAATTTGTGGGCAAATCTTCTGTCATCAAAAGACACCACGCAGGCAGTGGCCCTTTGCTTTGATGTGACATTTTCTATTTTCAAGGGGCAAAACACTCTAGGAAATAAAACTGCAGATAAAATGATGAAAATGACTCAAAGACAAAAAGAAGCTCAATCACTGTGTTTTATAAAAGTCAGAATAATGTATTTTTACCTCATCATAAAACTCTGGATTTTGGTTGTGATGTGAGACAACAGCATAAGCATTCGTGGTAAAAACAGACCCTGCAGGTTTTCCATAAATACACTGCAAGATAAGAAACATAGTCACCATTGTCAATGCAGGTCTCCAAACATGATGCTATGGAACCACATACAGTTAGAAGCATCTGTGAGCACATGGCCACGGCCAAGGACACCCGGCTCTCACCATGAGCTTATAAATTCCAAATCATTTACAGTCACTCCAGACATCACCTAAC
This sequence comes from Carollia perspicillata, assembly GCA_004027735.1. Taxonomy (NCBI): domain Eukaryota; kingdom Metazoa; phylum Chordata; class Mammalia; order Chiroptera; family Phyllostomidae; genus Carollia; species Carollia perspicillata. Next base: position 172,598 of record PVKM010000021.1, read on the forward strand.
TTGGCTGTATGAATACCTCTGAATTTCCGGCCATCAAAGAAATGCAACTCCAAACTAGTTGACAGTAAGAAGTTAAACACAGCTATCATTTGAAAGGGAAACACTCTGAAACCTGGCCTGAAAAGGTTACTTCTCCTCTGCTATTTGCATTTGTTAATATGAGAAGCTGATACTCAGCCAGTCAGCAATATTTGCTGAATGCCTGTTGTGCAGTGAGCAAGGTGAGGAATTTAAAAAAAAAAAAAAGCCATGACTGGGTTGCTTAGTTGGTTGGAACATCATCCCACACACTAATAGGTTGCAGGTTCCATTCCCAGTCAAGGCATGTGTGGGAGGCCACACGTCGATGTTTTTCTCTCATATCGATGTTTCTTTCTCTTTCTCTGTCTCTCTCTCAAAATCAATTAAAACATATATCTTTGGGTGAAGATTAAAAACAAAACAGCAGACATATCCCTACCCTAAGGGAATTAAAAATTAAGTTACAGAAACCTTAGTGTTCTCTCACTGTACGAGTCACATTTTAAATGTCACTGGCTTTCTGTCATACCAATAACATAAATGTAAGGCTTTCTATGGTTCCATGGAAAGATCTGATTTCATTTCTAGTGTTAGTTTTTCACTTACATAGGCCTAACAAGCTCAAGGATGAATATGGAGTCAGCATGCCAAGGCATTAATTGCCTCACTCTGTTACTTCAGAGCCAGTCACTAGGCCAGCTAAGAAATAAAACTGAGACTCCATGTGAGTACAGAGCCAGCTCTCCTTAAATATGGTTTTGAAGGCAATTTGCAGGAACTGGTGAGAGGTAACCTAAAAATTTTAAGTACACAAGGATATTGCATGGGGGTGGGGGAACAGTTATTCTTATCTCTGGGGAAAGGAGAAGCAGAGAAAACAGGCTCGGTTTGAGCCAGCCTTAATTTCACTTAGGTTTCTGTATGAAAAAAAAAACTCTCTCCAAAGGTGGGGGCTATTAAACACTCAATGGCTTAGTTGGGGGATATTCCAGCCTTTTTTCCGAGGTGGTTTGAGTAGAAGAAGACGAGTCATCCACTTGTATGATTTAGCCTCAAGCTAGAGAAATGGAGAGCCAGACAAACACTCGTGATGACTAAATGTTCTGACTTCTCTTTCGGCCTCTGATTAATAGGCTAAAGAGCAAAAAGTAAAAAGCAGCTATAAAGAGTGAAGATATAAAGGCACTGTGAAGTCGCAGGTATTTTAGGGACTGCTGTATCAGATAATACTGAGATGCAGCTTTTCCTAGATCACTAATCCAAGTTTGGAGGCACCATTTGGCCAGTCCTAGAGTAGATGTCTATGTCAGATCAAAGCAGTCATGCTGTGCTTCTGTCAGCTCAAAGCCCGGTCAGGTTTCAAAAAGGAGTTTATACTCTCCTGATGGTACCATTACAAGCTGTCAGGTCACAGAAGAAAATGACCTTGCGCTCGGACATCAGAGACTGCAAAAACCAAAGTGGAACAAAGGCAAAAATCTGGTATATGAAGCTTACCCTTTTTAAAGCTCTTACCTCATTCTGTTATTTCTTAATATTTAAGTAATCCTTATGGTTCATGTGTAAGAGTAGAAGAGACAATATTATATTTGTCACTTTACTACATCATGTTTTTGAAATTTAAACAAATTGAATTTAACATATGGAAGCACCAAGTATCAAAATCTCTATTTTTACCAAACATGCTTATCAGTATTAATGAACCAACCTTTAGAGCTCTGGCATCACTTTCATCTGAATCCCGGAATTCCACACAGACTGCAATGTTCCTTGCCTAAAATGATCAATCATTCAAAATGAGTCAAAGAATGAGAAGATTATACATAACATATTATACCCCAAAATGTATAGTTTTCACTGTTTACCTTGGCAAATGTTTTCTGGCTATCGTATTTTAATTGCAATGGATATACATACAGATGGTTTTTGTAAATGGTAAATGGATAACAATACTTTGTCACTTCTGGAACAAACTCTTCAACCTCCACAGTGATATTTTGACAATTCTTTTCAAAAGGCTTCAGAGGCACATATGAAGAGGTAATACAATCTACAGCCAAAAAAAAAGTAGGCAAAGACAATACAATTTAAGAATCATAACACATTCCTACATCTATAGAATATACATTGTTTGTGCTCTCAAAAAGTGATTCAAAAAACAGAATTCTCAGTGATTGACAGAAAGTCATGCAACCACTTCAAGAACCCCCAAGGACAAGATGGAGTAGCCTGATGCTGGTTTCAGTGGAACCCTTTAAACCAGACATGGATTGCTTGAGTAGAGTGATTTGCCAAATGTAACACATCATAATTTTGACGAATTTAAACTCTGCAAAGAAATCCATTACATTTTTCCTCCTGTGGCTGCAAATTTTACTTTCACTGCAAATTTTTACTAGTATCAGGGAAATAACAGTAAATTTATGCCTCCAATTAGCTCATGGCTGGGCACTTTTAAAAAGTTAACTTGGTACAGGTGCAGATTTTCACCTAAGAAGTAATGGAAGACTTTTGAAACCACAAATCTTATGATGTGTTACCAATAGTAAGTACAATATTCCCATGTGTGAAAAACACAAAGCCTTTCAGCATAGCAGCATATTTTACTGAAGTAGCCACTCTAATGAAAGTTATTCATACACTTAAGGGCTCTAAGACTGCTTGTACAGTAAGAGTCGGACCTGAGAACACAGTATTGTCGGGGGAAGGGGGAGTTGGTTTTCTCTTATTATTATAGCAATATTAATAATAAAATATCTGGAGAAAAGGTACACAGACACAAGTGATGATTCCGCTACCCACCGATAACTACTGCTACTGTTTTGGCGTATTTTCTTCTAGTGTATTTTCTATGCATGTTTTATACGATAATAATAATAAAACAAAAATCCTACTGTGTATATAAAATTTTATCCTCCTTTTGCAGGGCACTGTGTCTGATGTCTTAATCCACAATCTCCTTATGAACATCATTTTGCATGGCCGCATTAATTTTCATGGCATTGCTGCATCAAAACTGCCTTAACCTATCTGACAGTGTCAGACTCTGGTTGTTTCCAATTTTCTCCCAATATTAACAATGCTGCAAAGAACATCTTTCTGGATAAGCTGTCTACATTTCATATGATTCTTCAGGAAAAATAATCCATTGTACTCTTAGATGTTTTAAAATGTAAATTACTACTCCCCTACTTACAATCCTTTAGTGACTTTTCATTGCACTTAGAATAAAAGCCAATCTTTTAAAAAATTACCATGGTCTCTCTATACCATTTCCTGCATGATGTGACACTTTCTACTTCTATTTTCATCTTCTGTCTCCCTCCTCCCATCACATGCCACGCTAGAGCCACATTGGCTTCCTTTCTGTTCATATAAACCAGGTTTGGTCCCACCTCAAGGTCTTTACAACACATGGAAAGCCCGCAGTGGGGCCTGTACAGTCCCAACCACTGCATGCTGGCTGGGCCCCATGGTGGGCCTTCCTTAGCTATCCTTTTGAAAACAGTCCACCCCAGTCACAGACTAAAGTTAGTCACTTATTTGTTTTCTTGTTTATTGTCTGTCACTCTTTCTAGACTTCAATCTCCATATTTTTAAAGCACCTCACAGGTATTCAATAAATGTTTATTCGATAAATCCTTATTCAGTGTATAAATGGATAGATAGAATCTCAGAGTTCCAACGCCTTAGTTACGGACTTTTGTGGGTATCTATCACCAAACTGTACTACTACTCATGATAGGTGATGGTGCCTGGCCAAAACCTAGCCAGTGTTAGCTTCACTTTAAACACATTTATGCATTTGATAGATGAGCAAAAGCTGTTTTAATTTACATTAACGGCATTATTACTAAGACTGAACATTTTTCAAATATTTACTAGCCACCTAATTTTACTTTCTGCAAAGTATCTTTTGTATCTTCTGTTCATTTTTTCCCGAAGATTTTAGATTCCTGTCTACAGACAAGAAAAGAACATTTCCTGTTTGATTAGTTGATGAAACTTATCCAAGGCAAAAGGCAGCAGACAGTGACTGGGCCACACTCACATCATCACATACTGTATATGAAAGCATGCTGTAAAATCTACTTTCTGTAACCATTTGCATGTATACTGGGTTGAATTAATATCTTCCCCCGTCAAAAAAAATTCTTGCCCACCAGGACCTCAGAATATGAACTTCTTTGGAAAAAAGGTCTTTGCAAAATGTAATCAGTGAAGATGAGGTCATACTAGATTAAGGGAGGCCCAAAATCGAATGACTAGTAATCTTAGAAGAGGGAAGATGGCCATATCATGGCAGAGGCAGAAAAGGAGTGGTGCAGCTACAAGCTGAGGGCTGCCAAGGACTGCCCGGAGCCAGCAGAAGCTAGGAAGACACAAGTAATGATTTTTCCTTAGAGCATTCGGCAGGAGCATAGCCCTAGTAACACCTTAATTTTGACTTCTAGCCTCCAGAACCATGAGAGAATACATTTCTGTCCTGTTAAGATTCCTAGTTTATAACACTTTCTTACAGCAGTCCCAGGCAAACTCATACACCATATAAATCTCAAGAAAAATATTGAAAAGGTAAAAACCTAAGATTCACACATAGCTGTTAAGGTTTACTTGCAATACATGAGTTCTTACTTGATAAATCCACAGGAACACATTCTACTGTGATGTTTAGGTGCCCAGGAATAATCTGCAATTTGGTCTTCTCTGGCCTAGGGGTAAAATAAGAGTATTTTATTGTTTAAAAGTATGATTACTAAATGTGCTGGTTACCCTGTATCCAAACTTAAAATCTTAAGCATTCAGTTTCGCCCACACAGGGTGGGAGCAAAAGTAGGTTTATAGTTGTGAGTACATGAAACAGAGCTTATTCTTTTATTGTTTATTAATTATTGTATTATTTTCCATACAAACAACTGTAAACCTACTTTTGCCCTGCCCTATATATGACACACATTCATCATTTTAAGAAATTATAATTTGTGTATTATGTTGACTTACTGCAGTAACACCACATACTTACTTCTTATATTCTGAGAGTAACTTGAGGATGTCTTCATTTGAAAGCTTGCTACTGTCTTGTTTATACAAAGGAGAAAACCTCCCGTCCAAATCCAGAGAGCCCTGAGTATCTTTGAAAATGGGTCTAAAACAGCAACATAAGGGGTCTTAAAATATTTTACAGGATTGACAAATAACAATAAAATTAGTGCTGGTGGGAGTATAAATTGGTAAAACTACTTTGGCAAATAGCAGTTTCTCAGGAAGTTAAGCATGCACCTACGCTATGATTCTACAATTCCACCCCTAAGCATATTTCCACATGGTCCTTTAATGTTCATAGCAGATTTATTTGTTATAGCCCCAAAATGGAAACAACCCGAATAGTCATCAATAAGTGAATGGACAGACAAACTGTAGTGTAGTCATACACTGGACTACTACTCAAAATGAACAAGTGATACACGCAATAATATGGATGAATGTCAAACACAGACTGAACAGAAGCAACCAAATACATGGGTACACAATGCATGGTTCCACTTATATGAAGGTCTAGAATATGTAAAAGTCATCTATAGTGATAACAATCAGACTGGTGGTTGCCTGGGTTGGGGTGGGATGGCTAACTGGACAGAAGCAGGTGGAAACTTTCTGAAGTGATTGGCATGTTCTCTATTTTGGTTGATGTGATAGTAACATGACTGCTTACATTTGTGAAAATTTGTCGAATTGGACATATAGAATGTGTACATTTTCATTAAAGGTGAAGTACATATGAACATTTACAAAACATAAGTTAGGTCTTTAAGATCAATTTCTATAGTTTATTATATACATGCAGTTTCCGATATGAATTTGAATTATTCCCTCTCCCTCCCCTTCTTCCATTTTTAAGCAACCATTTAACTGTAAAACTGGGAAGTAATGTGCAAATGTACAACACACTGGGATAGCTACAGCCAGAAACATAATTCCCCTGGCAGAGCCTCTAAAGATGTGGTTATAGACATTAACCACTGTTCCTACTTCTAAGCTTATATCCTTTATTTTCAGTAAACAGAGACTTATCACACATCTTTTAAATAACCCAGCCAAGCCTCTAGAGTGAGTTCCTGCCACTGCTGACAACCAAAATAATTCAGCAAGGAAAAATAGCATAATTCCGCATCAAAACTGGGGAATAAAGCTTCTAACTTGGAAGATTTTAAAACTGATTTTTATATTGGCAAAACAGCGTCAAGTAGCTACCTCTATGGCCTGAAGGGGGCACAGTGTGGAGTCAGTAACCATGGATTCTGATCCCTGCTTGCACACATTCTGTGAACTTAGGCAGAAACTTTTTCTTTTTACTTCTGTGCCTCAATTTCCTCATCACCAAGATGGGAATAATAGTATCCATCTCTTAAGAAAATGTACATTAATCACTTAGACCACTGCCTTGTATAGAGTTAGCACTCAATAACTATAAATAATAATAATAGCAGCAGCACCAACTGACTTTTCAGCCTGCTGAAAATCATTCTTAGCATCCTAAGTACGCTTTTATTTACAAGCCATATTTCACCTTATATAGTCCCTAACTGTATCACCCTCTCCAACCCTTGGCTATCAGTTTTTATGATTCCGTGAAAACAAGGACAATGTGACTTTTCATCTACCAACATACAATGCATTTTGAGACCTTCTCAAAAATGAAATGATTATAAATGGTGACAGAAGACTAAATTAACTTAGAGTCTCCTACCCTTATGCTATTCCCCAGCATCCACTGAACCTAATTGATTGAATTATTCAGAACATGGTGCCCTTTCCCCAGAAGTTCTAGTGAGCTGTGTACTGGCTGTACCAAAAACAAGCCAATTAACCTGTATTTCAAAAGTGGGATAAGCAAGAAACACATTTTAAGTCACCACTGTATGTCGACTTGCAGTATTTGGGAAAAAACACATAATCTACCATAAGATATGTGGTATAGATAACACATTTCCAAATAAATACACTACTTCTGAAGGGTTTGCTGAGTTTGTCATCAGAAAGCAAGAAACTCTATTAAGTATACACATTTAACGACTGCATTTTTTGCCTTCTCATTTCTGTATGTTATCTAGAATTATTCTATGCTAGCTTTTCAAAGCATAAAACCCAGACAACTCTGAACTATTGGGCATATTGTACATTTACTATAACTTCTGGTTTTCTGGGAAAAAACTTCCATCACTTCCGCAAATAAGCTCTGCTTTAAAATGTAGTAAAGTTAAGTGGTATCAATAAGATTAGTATCCCAAGCCAAAGAAAATTTCCCTGAAGCAAGACATGTGAAGGAATGAATGGGTCTTTGATGCAGAGCAAATTCTAAGAAAAAGAATTCTTATATTCTGTTATGAACTGAATGTTTCTATACCCCCCCACCAAAGTCCATATGTTAAAATCTAATCCCCAAGATGATTACATGAGGAGGTGGTACGTTTGGGGGTGATTAGGTCATGAGGGTAAAGCCCTCAGGAACGGAATTAGTGCCCTCATAAAAAGAGGCTAGAGAGTTTGTCTACTCTCTTTGCACAGGGTGAGGACAAGAAAAAAACAGTTGTCCCCAACCTGGAAAAGAGTCCTTATCAGAACCCAACAAATGCTGGCATCCTGATCTTGGGACTTCCAGCCTCCAGAATTGTGATAAATAAATGTTTGCTGTTTAAGCCACAAACATTTGGCTTAAACACTTGTTGTTTAAATCAGTCATTTGTTTGAGCAGCCTAGAGGGACTAGGACACATCCCAGGTGCCCCAAAACATTACTGCCAAAATATAACCAGCTTGTCAGAAACAAACTGCTGAATGCTACTGGCAAAGACAACATCCCTCTACTTCATATATGAGCACGAGTAGAAGGGTCAGGATTACGTATGTACAAACCTGGCAGCCCAGGCAAAGGGCATTCTGTATTGTCCAAGGCGGCTGCACACCTGCTTGGCTGTCCTATGCACCTTCTGGGCCGTCTAAGGTCAGAAGTAAGAAAATAGGCTCATATTGGTTCAAACTACCACTGAGTCTCCCAAAACTATTTTCCCCAACTTAACTAATATAAAACATCAAAATCTAGAAAAACATATATGGAAATACCTACAAATAAAACACAACACACATTGCCTACCCACTTTTCAAGACCAAAGCAGTATTTCTTAAAGCTTTTGTGTTTTTCCATTAACAGAGACTTCATCAGGATATCCTTCATCAAGATATCTGAAGACAGACAAAATGGATATAGGGCACATTTTGGACCAAAGACTCCCACTGAGAAAATTTTCTAAGCAGTTTAAATGTGTATTTCTCCTTTCACACGTGAGCAGACAGACGCTCGTCTTTCTCGAGAGAAGTTTGTAGTGGATATAGTTGACCTTTTTACTCCCAAGCTACAAGCCAAGTGACCAAGAGTCAATACAATTAAGTTAAGTGTGGGCAGAAGCCACTGTATGCACAGGCACTGAGAGATGACAAAGGACATTAACTGCCTATAGAATCTCAGCCAGCTGTGAAATACTGGCTGCACGCTTATCCTTAGGGATACACATGCTAGAAGCTTTTATCTATATAGAGGCCTTTTTTTCATCACAAATTGGTCACATGTATCCTCAGCATCTTCCACTTCATAAACAGTATTTAGATACACAGTTAAATGCCACGTAGAACAGATGGGCTCTTCATGAATACCCAGTAGCTGGAGAGCTGCTAATGGTTTGTGCCATGAACATGTTCCTGCTCCGGGCCCCAGTTTTCTCATTTATAAAACGAGAGCAGAGGATTCAACCGATAATTTCCCTAAGTTTATATTTCAGGGTCCAGAAATTTGGATGATTATATGGGTTGCTGACTTTTAATATTGCCATTTGAATAGAAGAACCAACAAAATGCCTACCATTTACATACTAATATTTTATGAAGCATAGGTGTAATGTTTACCAAATAGCGAGCCTTTTGAATTGAATACATTTAGATTCTCAGGAATAGATAGCTATTTTGCTTTCCTTGCTTCGTCTTCATACAGGTGTAATGAAGGTGTAATGTGGATTTGAGTATACACTGGCAATTGGGAAACTACAAAAGTGGATCATCTTTGCCCTCACAGATCTGACATTCTAAGGTTGCTGATAAGAGCTGGGGGTGGGGGAAGATGGTTATTGCCAAGGATACAGTGTCAGCGAACAGATGTTGCTGAAAAACCTTTAGCTCTTATTTTGATACGCCAGCAGAAATCAGACAGTCATGTAAACAGAACATAAATGAAGCGGGAGAAAAAGGCACGTTCAAGGTTCAGCATGTGGCATACAATATTTTCAAAATATATAGCATGCTGAGTAAGGAAGTTTTTGAGATTTTTTTTTTTGACGGATCATTGACAATCACATTTAGAATATCGGTAGAAGGCAAATTCTACATTAACATGAAATGTTCACAGACAATCTTTATAAATACCTTTGCTGGATCTGAATTTTTGATGTAGGGCTCTGCACAGTGTGTAATATTTCCCTGGAGCACCTTTTCAATTCGCGCAACTAGAAGAATTTCAGGATGTGGATTTGTCACTGAGAAAATTCCCTAGGAAAAAAGTAACTTCCATTACACTTTTTATGTAACCTCACATATACAGTTGTTGATTAATGATTCCAAACAGTGTGTTTAGCATAGAATGTTTGTAGTCAACACAGAATCATTTCTAGGACCCCAGAAATACATAGCATTGCCTTTCAGTTTTCCATGCTCCCAATGTTCCTTCCAAAATGGATTTTCTATTTTCTCACCAACTTCACATCTATTAGTCTCCAAAGTGCAGGTTGTCTGTCACCCTTGCTGCGTAGCTTCGTGTGTTTAGCTGTGTTTGCAAGGCGCAATTGTTAGACCTAATTAATACAATGTGTACTGTCTGGTTTAATTGGCATGGGCTAAAATATTGTGTATTTCTCAAATAGCACTGGATAAGCATTTTTAAATATAGCTGCATGTAACTCCAGAGCAATTCACTCACAATTAATACTGATTGCAGAATAAACTTTAGGACAGGGGTGTCAAACTCATTTTCACAAGGGGCCACATCAGCCTCATGCTTTCCTACAAAGGGCAGAATGTAGAGCTAAGGAACAGTTACATTTATACAGTCCTAAAATTACATTTGGCCCTTTGAAGGCAACCGGAGGCTGATGTGGTCCCCGGTGAAAATGAGTTTGACAACCCTACTTTAGGACTTCTGGCCAAGATAGAGGCGTAGGTAGATACACTTTGCCTCTTCCCACAACCAAAAGCAGGAGAACAACAAATTTAAAAGCAAAAAAACAACCAGAACTGCCAGAAAATTGAACTGTAGGGAAGTCCAACAACCAAGGAGTTAAAGAAGAAACATTCATCCAGACCAATAGGAGGGACCGAGACAGGCAGACGGGGTGGAGATGACTCACAGCAAGGCACTGGCTGGTGGACTAAGGGAGGTGGCAGCTGGTGGAGCAGGTGGTCCCATGTTCATGTGCAGATAAACGAGGAGAAAAAACTGGTGAGCAAGACGGACCTCACAACCCAGGATCCAGTGTGGGGGAAATAAAGACTCAAAACCTCTGACTGAAAACACCTGTGGGGGTTGAGGTGGCAGTGGGAGAAACTCCCAGCCTCACTGGATCCTAGAATGTATACAAAACCACCCACCTGGGAATCAGCACCAGAAGGACGCAATTTGCTTGTGGGTAGTGGAGGAAGTAACTGAAAGCCAGCCAAGAGCCCAGAAAGTGGCACTGTTCCCTTTTGGACACCTCACCCACATATAGCACCACAACTCAGCATCAATGTCATGGGTTGCCCTGCACTGACAAATAGGTTGTGATGTAACCCGCACACGGAGAAAAAAATAAATAGCCCAAATGAAGAACAGATCAAAGCTCCAAGAAAAAATGTAACTAAGCAACAAAGAGATAGACAACGTATCAGATGCACAGTTCAAAACACTGGTAATCAGGATGCTCACAGAATTGGTGGAGTACAGTCACAAAATAAAGGAGAGTGAAGGCTATGAAAAGTTAAATAAAGGGAAAAGTACAGGTAACCAACAGTGATGGGAAGGAAACCAGGACTCAAATCAACAGTTTAGACCACAAAGAAGAAATAAACATTCACCAGACCAGAATAAAAAAACAAAAATTCAAAAAAAGGAGGAGAGGCTTAGGAACCTCCAGGACAACTTCAAACATTCCAACATCTGAATCATTGGGGTGCCAGAAGAAGAAAAGAGGAAGAGGAAGAGCAAGAAATTGAAATCTTATTTGAAAAATTATGAAGGTGAACGTCCCCAATATGGCAAAGGAAATATACTTCCAGGAAGCTCCAAGTCCCAAAGAAGTTGGACCTAAGGAAGCATACACCAGGGCATGTCATAATTATATTATCCAAGATTAAAATGAAGGAAGGAATCCTAGAAGCAGCAAGAGATAAGGGGACAGTCACCTACAAAGGAGTTCCCATCAGACTGTCAGCTGATTTCTCAAAAGAGACCTTGCAGGCAAGAAGGGGCTGCAAAGAAGTATTCCAAGTCATGAAAGGTAAGGACCTACATCCAAGACTGCTCTATCCAGCAAAGCTATCATTCAGAATGCGAGGGCAGATACAGTGCTTTCCAGATAATGGCAAGTTCAAGGAGTTCATCATCACCAAGCCCATATTATATAAAACATTAAAGGAACTTATCTAAGGAAAAGATGATTAAAAACTATGAACAGTAAAATGACAACAAACTCACAATTATCAACAACTGATCCAAAAAAAATAAAAACTAAGCAAACAACTAGCACAGGAACAGAATCACAGAAATGGAGATCATAAGGAGGGTTATCAATGGGGAGGGGAAGCGGGGAGAATGGGGGAAAAGGTACGGGGTAATAAGAAGCATAAATGGTAGGTACAAAATAGACAGGGGGAGGTTAAGAACAGTATAGGAAATGGAGAAGCCAAAGAACTTATATGTATGTCCCATGGACATGAACTAAGGGAGGAGAATGCGGGTGGGAGGAGGGGTGCAAGGCAGAGTGGAATAAAGGGGGGGAAATGGGACAACTGTCATAGCATGATCAGTAAAATACATTTAAAAAAACACTGATTGCAGCTAAGAGAAAGAAGATAAGGTGTTGTTCTGTATAGCAGTTTTCAAACTGCTTCACAAAATCATCCTATGGAAAGTGTTCCTCTGTGACAGGTAAAGACCTCTGGGGCTTTCAATGTAAAGGGAGAGTACAGAGGATCCAAGCCTTCTTGTTTTGTTCTTTTGCACTTTACTGAAGGGTAGTAAAGTGCAAGTCCTGCTGGGAAAGGAGGGCTGGGCCAGAGGCCTTGTCCTACAGGGCCAGACTCCCAACCCACACTGGGCTTCCTGGGTTCACTCATGCTTGCATTTTGGGGATAGGGCAAGGCTAGAAACTAATTGGACAACAGGCAGAACAGCTCCAGAGAGTGTCACCTTACAGTGGAATCCCTGGTTAGTTAAAGAACATCTATGTGCCTCAGCATCCTCATCTGTGAACTGGAAATCACCTGCATTCCAGGGCTCTGGGGAGGGCCAGAGAAGGTGTGCCAACCTAAAAAGCCCTTTATGCTGGACTAGGCCCACCAGGTCTGCTCGGTACTGTGTTGCCGCTAGTAGGGGCAGCAGTAAGTGATCACAGATAAACAAGTGAAAGCAACTTGGTCTTATCAATTGTCAAATCATTTCAGATTGTAATACTCCTTTGATGGCATCAGCGTGGGGAAATGCTGAGAGTACTGGCGATGCAGAACCATAGGGACTTAGTGGATGTTAGCTGCAGCAGTAATCAGTATTACTATTCTTATCCAGACTCGTGGCGGGAGATGTTGGCTACAGGGGCCTCAAGGCTGAGAGGCAGCAGCATAGCGTGGGATATATGACCTGGAAACCCTGGTTGAAATTGTCTTCATCCATTTTATTTCTGCATAAACCTTTCTAAGTCTCAATTTCTTTGTTTGTTTTTTAATCCTTACCCAAGGGCTTGGTTATTAATTTTAGATATGGGGAGGGGAGGCAGGGGGGAGAGTGAGAGATGGATCAGTGTGTGACAGAAACATCAATCAGTTGCTTTTCTTAGGCATCCCAACCAAGGACCAAACCCATGCGTAGGCATGTGCCCTGACCAGGAATGGAACCTGCGACCTTTTGGTGTATGTGATGGTGATTTAACTGAGTCACACCAGACAGGACTCTAAGTGTCAATTTCTAATCTTTAAAATATGTTTTTCACAGAACCTGCTTTGAGGGTTTTTACAAAGACTGAGATAACGCATGAAAATCATCTAGCAGTTATGTGACAATTGGTAAGCATGAAATTACATGAGTCAGTTTGCCAGCCATACCTCACAGCCTGAGCAGCATGTTCCTGGCTGTACTGACAACACAGTTCTGTGACCTTCAGTTGCTTTGGGCCACTGTAGTAATAACAAGGTGCCTAATGTGCATGACTTCATTTAATTCATATGAGAAGTTTATTCAGGAGCTAGTACTACTGTCATTCCCATTTCATTGATGAGAAACCTGACATGTAGAGACAATGTGACTTGCCTAAATCTATAAATGGTGGAGCCAGAATTTGAACTTAGGAAATGGGCTCCTGAGCAGTCTTGAACCACTTCATTCCAAGCTTTCTGCTTGGGAATTCAAACCCAGGTCAGCCATCCACCTGGGATCCTTACAAGCTGTTCGACTGTGCAAAAAATTAGCGTCTTGCACTCACTTCTCTCTTTTGCCTTGTCTACTCTGAGGGCTCTATCTAGAACAAATGAGATAATGTGTTTGAAATGTTTTGAAAACTGGAAAGCAATATCTTAACACAGTTGGTAATATACCAAATAGAAAAACAAAACTTGGTAGAGTACCAGTAATGGATTTTTCCACTTAGATTCCTTTGTGTGGTGCTCCTTTAAACAACAGACACAATCAACTAAAGGCTGTTTGGAGGATACTGTATTTGGAAAGAGCTGAGCTGGACAGGGGATGGCATGGCTGTTCAACATGCATTCATAGAAAACCCCTCTAACCCCGGTTGTATCTACATTAGTACTCTGCAATAAATTGCAAAGGAAGAAAATGAGAAGGTCTGTATCCTCTTGTTTTCTACCTTTACAGCTCTTTACCTGTTACAAAGGAACACTTTCTATAGCATGATTTAGTTTTTGTTATGCAGTTTGAAAATCGTTATGTAGAACAACACCTTATCTTCTTCCTTATGGCTGCCTCCCCGCCCCCACCACAGGCTGACTCTTACTTACTTCAATGCCCCCTACCTCAAAAGAACAGGTCAGGTCCCACCCAGTTTCCAGCACTTACAGCGCCCCTAGCCTAGGCCATGGCAAGGCAGGTGGTGGTACAAGCCCTCCACCCTTTCACCAGTCCCACAGCTGCTGCCCCGCAGCGGGGAGCCCACAGAGCTACAGGGAAACAGACTCCCAAGACTAAGCAGCTACCCTAAAACCCCAACTCAAACTTGGGGAACATGGGCACTGAGGTCTGTCAAGGCATCTGGGAAGAAATTGCCAAGATCCTGAGAGTAAAGTGATCATAGTGACTGTTTGGTATCAGGGAAGCAAAACTACTGGATGGACCCAACTTCTACCACTTCTGTGGTCACCCTGTTGCTCCTCACTCAGGAAGCCTCCAGAGAGAAAGACTCTGAGGAGCAGATGGGGAGAGCTGAGATGGCCCCAAAATACCCACCATGCACCAAACCCTGGAAGCTGCCTGTTCCTATAGATAATGCCATTGAAATAGCCTTGCTGGAAGGGAATGGGCTGCCTGACAGCCTGTTCTAGAAATGCTGGGGAACTGGGCTGCTTTCCTGTCTCCAGGGTGACATGAAAGCAATACAGTAGAGCGGTAAACACCTGGGCTTTTTAGGGAGTCTGCTAGACCTAGAGTCAGGTCCCGTTCCCCATCTTACTAGCTTTGTTACGTTGGGTAAGCCACCTGACTGCTCTGTGCCTCAGTTTCCCCATCTATAAAAGGGGGATAGTAATAGTACCTACCTATTTTACTGAAGTGTTGTGAGAGTTAACTGACCATACAGATAAATCCCTAGACAACTACATCGGCAATAGTTAAGTGCTTGAATTGTTGTTATTGCTGTAAAACAGTTGAGCTGATATCTGCTAACACTGAATCTTCCTCCACATAGTACTGCTTCCTCATCCTAAGTGGGAAGAAGTTGAGAGAAAGACTTCTTCCAAATAAAATGTTCAACTATTTGGAGTAAATGACCATTTGGTGGTATCATTACTTGATTTGAAAAACGGTTCAAATGATAAAGCCATTTGAGGCCACTACCCATCACTGTCACGTGTCCAGCTCTCATCTATTCCTTTGAGGCCTCTCTCAAGCCCCACACCTCCCGTGGAGTATTCTAAGTACACTCCTGACCACTGATCCCTCCTCGTATTCCAAATTTAACTATCACCATTATGTTGTATACTTTAGCACTTCGTTGCATTCTGCTTTTGAGGTCTTTCAAACAGACCTAGGTTCAAATCCTGCCTGCACCATTATTGGCTCTGAAATGGTGGGCAATTTACTTATTAATCTCCCAGAACTTCACTTTCTTCATCTGCAAAACAGCAAAAATTATACTATTTCACAAGTGTATTACAATTCTACGAGACACCAGTGGAAAATTCTGGCACACAGGGGATATTGAGAACATGTTGATTTTCTTCCTGACTTACAAGCAGGATGACACCTGGAAGCATAACTTAAACTGCCTGTATTGAATCTAAGTAAATTAAAGTAATTCAGTAAATATATTGTTGGCTTAAAAGGACTTATTTAATATTGTACAAGAAATTTTAAACATACAATTCAATAGCAAGTTCTCAAATATTTATAACACTGAATTCACTCAAGCTTTCTTTTAGAAGCTGAGGCTGTTGTGTAGAATATACACATATGAGACAACTATATTCTGCATAACAAAGGAACCATGCTTTGGCCAGTGTGGCTCAGTTGGGAGGGGGGTGTCATCCCATGGACTCAAACGGTGCAGGTTCCATTTCCAGTCCAGGGCCTATACCCAGGTTGCAGGTTCGAGCCCCAATTGGGGCGTGTATAAGAAGGCAACCAATCATTATTTTCTCTCTCCCCCACCCTTGCTCTCTCTCTAAAAGCAATTTTTACAATGTGTTCAGGTAAGGATAATGAAAACTTAAAAAAAAACACTAAGGGGCCATAAAATAACAAGGGACAACAGATAATGAGGGGAAAAGCTGTCAAAACTCTCTAGCACATGGCCTGGCTGGTGTAGGTCAGTGGATTGAGCGCCAGCCTGCGAACCAAAGAGTTGCTGGTTTGATTCCCAGTCAAGGCACATGCCTGGGTTGCAGGTCAGGGGCCCAGGGTGGGCCATGTGAGAGGCAACCACGCACTGATGTTTCTCTCCATCTCTTTCTCTCTCCCTTCCCCTCTCTCTAAAAATAAGTATATTAAAAATAAAATCTTTTAAAAAATCAAAAAACAAAAGTGTTCACAACCTTTAAAAAAAACTCTAGACCCAGCAATTGCACTGCTGGGATCCCAAGAACCCTGAAACACCATTCCAAAAGAACCTATGCACCCCAATGTTCATAGCAGCACAATTTACAATAGCCAAGTGTTGGAAGCAACCTAGGTGCCCATCAGTAAATGAATGGATCAAAAAACTATGGTACATATATACAATGGAATTCTATGTGGCAGAAAGAAAAAAGGAGCTCCTACCCTATGCAACAGC